>CABFOW010001191.1:51083-100977 GCA_902141385.1 Timema californicum | reverse complement strand
TGGGTGAATGGGTTTTTACCCCCCCCCCCCCCACCCATTTATTTTGGTTCGAATCTATGAAAGGACGTTGTTGTGTCATTTGAAGGCGTTGATCCCTTTTCAGTAAGAATTGTTATTTAAAAGCGTAGCAGAGTTATTTTCACGTTGAAATCTTGGTGGATACTGCAACCTGCTCTCCCGTATAAGGTCGAGTGACGTCAAGGGTTGAAACGATGTGATTGAACCGTGAATACGATTAGTACTTTAAAGATGTAGAATCCAACATGATATATATCAAAATCGTAACGTTCTATAGCAGTTAATGCTGACCTAGGGGCTGGGTAGCCTAAGTAAAAAATGTTATTGTCAACAACCAAAATACCTCAACTTTGCCACACTTTTATGACCAATTCGCCACTTGTGGCGATCAGCGACAGGGTTGTCCACCCCGGTTCTTAGGCGAAACTCTCGCAATAGACTGAATTGACGATGAAGTGGAGCTTGGTGTTGAGTCCCGGTCGGGTGTACTAAGTGATATTTTCCTAAATGGTCCCCCCCCCTCCCTCCTCATAAACGCGGATAAAATTCCTATAAATTCCACCTCTTTTCATCCTGAACACATTAGCATAATTATTACATATGTGTTTAACCCTAACGGGTAATGAAACGCGATGATAAAAAATAAAATTCAAACCTGAAAAAAATTATAAGGTATTTGAAAACATCTAACATCCCTTATTCCAATAGTCCAAATTCAAGGCCTTCACTAACATACAAATATAAACCAAAGAGTACTTCCGAGATGCTAAATATACTGACCAAACTAACTTGAAACGATAAACGACCGTTGTTTGAAACGGTATCAGGGACTGAAAGGGGGAGAGAGAGAGAGGAAGATGGAAAGTGGAAGCGAGGATGAAGGATGTAATAGCATAGCCATCCCACCAGTATATTCTGTACGTAAAAGAGAAAAGGTCCAAAAATCTCTTGTTTGTTTTTGTGGAGGTAGACCGCCGTAGCAGAACGCGTTCCCATTCTGTTGGGAGGTTTTGAATCAACAACACAAGTGGCTGCTATCGATCGTTATGCAACGAGAGAGAGGGTTCTGTATCAACTCTCTTTGCTCAGGACTACTGGAGTCACGAGAAGAGAGGGTTTGGAATGGTGCAATTACCATCCGTCGGCCTGCTTTGGCAACCCTTGCTTGCTCTTTGCCAAGTGAGTGTGCAGTGGGCACAAAAGGGGAATTCACTTCAATTACTCTAGAAACACTTCCTAAAAATAGGTCTTCCCATTTTTTTTTTTTAATTTTCTCATGTACTAAAGAAAAAGTTTTGTAATCTTGAAAATTTTCAACCTCGAGATTATGATGAAGCTTTTACGTTTTATGTACCCTCTAACCTAAAAAGAGTGAGTGGATTTTACAAATGAGGGGGCTGGAATGTGATGATGCCAAGCTTAATTAAAAAAAATAATCAGATTTGAATACTTGATCAAATCCTCAAATCTTATGTTACGGATAGGCCTTTGGGTAATTAAGTACAAGTGATTTAGGACATTATGTGTTGTGATTTTGCTTAAACAAGTCAGCTAATCCTTTACTTTTTCCATATGTTGGAGGCTAGATAGCAGTATTAACTCTGTTTTGACGAAAATGAGGCACTATCTTATCACTAACCCCTCTCCCCTAAATTGAGGGGATCGGGGAGAAACCACAATAACCTTCATTTTATGAAAAAATGTGTTAGCAGTGATTTCTGGCAGCCTATACCTAGAAATACAAGTTATTTTTTTGTTAGACAAAATATTGAGGATATTTTAATATCAACGAATATTTTAGTTATTTTTATAGCTATATTTCAGGACTTTATAGAAGTTTAAATAGTGAGTATATCCCATTTAAATTTGTGGGTGTTTTCATGTTGTGGGCCTTTCAATTATGTACTTTCCCATCCCTTTCCCTAAACCTAGATTCCTTTAAATTAAGAGGACTATTTTATATGCTATTTAAGAATGGGTTTAATTTTTCTAAAACTAATTTAAGGGTTGTCTACCTATGACAAATTAAAAAAAAAATTAAATGTTATTTGAGATTTGGTTCAAAATGACTATCTGGAATTAATTTTTCTTGAAAAATAAAAATATAATGTTATTTTAAAATATAAATAATTGTAAATTGGTATACAAATAACTGATATTTGAAGATTTGATAATTTAAAAAAAACAATTAAACAATCTGTTTATAATATTTATAATTTAATGGTGTTGATTGTGTTTAAAAAGATTGTGTATTTGTTTTTCCGAGAAAACTTAATAATAATACTTTGCACCACGTCTTAATACCCGTTCGGGTTATACGTTAAGTTACTAATTACGCTAATGGGATAGGAAATGGGAAGGTTGTACATAGATGAAGTGAGCCCGCATTTGCGTGGAGGGAGAGTGGAAAAGAAACATTTACGAAAAACCAGCCCAAGCTCACCTGAGCGAGATTCGATCCTCGACCTACCCATCCTCGTTGGTCTAGTTCAACATGAAACCAGTGCGTTAGCTAACTACGCCACCGAGGCGAGTTTAAACTTAAGAGTAGTTTAGTAATTTTTTAAAAAAATTTGTTCCAAGCTAAAATACGATAAATAAAAAAGTTTCTACGATTGTTTTGCAACATTTACACTAGAGTTACGACTGCGTACTATCCGGCCAAGTTCTCAGTGCTTTTCAGAATAAACAATCTAGTGCCTACTATAACAAATTTACTGAATTTTTACTCTATACTCTCGTAGCAGACTATACCACCGATTACGGGAAGAAAGAGGGTCAAATATCAAACGGGTGTAATTTGGGCACTTTTCCAAAATTGTTTTTTCACCTTCTCTACACGCAAAGGCTGGTACACTTTCTATAAATATAACCTTCCTCATCCCAATATCAATTAGCTTGATTAGTACATAGGCGTATAACCCGAGAGGGTAGTTTTCATTTAAGTGGTAGTAAAAAAAAATTGTTTATGCTCTAAGAATACATGGAATTAGAGCACCTTGCTGGGAACCATAATATCCATAATAACCATAATAAAAATAATCTCTCAGCCATGACATGGTTTAAATGTTTTCACTCGTCATCCATATGTACATATTATGTTCTTTATACATACGAACCATAGTGTATCACATTACCAGCTAGCAGATACATATAAAACACAAGCTACCAATTGCTTGCAGTCGTCTTTTTTTCCTGCCCCATAAAAGTCAGTCAGCGTAGAACCCAACACTGCAAATCAAATACTTCAACAACTTGGACAATAAAATTGAGAACGAAGATATTGAAGGAAATACAGATATGCGACCTTGCGAATACTAGCTCCAACTCTATTTCGGTGAGATATTTCATATTTTGGAAGTAAAGTAAAAAGAGAGGTATAACCCGAAAAAAATGGAGACTATTAATCTATTTCTTGGATGAAAAACGACTAATATCCAAATCCTACTTTACAAGTATATTGATTCTAAGTTTAACAAGTTATTAAAAAAACGGATTTAAATATGATATATCTTAAAGGAAGTAATGCTTTAGTTCAATGAATTGTTGGGATGAATAACTGAATCTTTTCATCCGTAAAATTGATCTACTTTACATAGTCAAATTGTTAAATCAAAATACTATCCATAATTTTGCCAATTGTAAATTTATATGCATATGTATTTAAATCTTGAAATACCCACACAGATATTTAAGGTACTATTCTACCTTCCTCATGCTTACTCCAGAGTGTAAATATGTGGATATTCAGGACGGGTAGTAAGACGTGGAGCACGGTACTATTCTACCTTCCTCATCTCTACCACATTAGTGTAAATATGTGAATATTCAATACGGGTAGTAAGACGTGGAGCACGGTACTATTCTACCTTACTCATCTCAACCACATTAGTGTAAATATGTAGATATCCTGGATGGGTGGTAAGACGTGGTGCATGGTACTATTCTACCTTCCTCATCTCTGCCCCATTAGTGTAAATATGTGGATATCCCGGTCGGGTAGTAAGACGTGGAGCACGGTACTATTCTACCTTCCTCATCTCTACCCCATTAGTGTAAATATGTGGATATACAGGACGGCTAGTAAGACGTGGAGCACGGTACTATTCTACCTTCCTCATCTCTACCCCATTAGTGTAAATATGTGGATATACAGGACGGCTAGTAAGACGTGGAGCACGGTACTATTCTACATTCATCACCTCACACTAAAGCCCGGTATTAAGACATTGAACAAAACGGGGTGGGGTATAGCGGCATTCACCAATAGATCTGGGAAGAGCATTTCTGATGGTATTAACAGTTGGAACTGGATGTGATGCTTTGGAGGGTGAGATTTACCTCAGTTTCAACTCTCCCTAGAGATGATACGAAGATGATATTCTGAGGAAATAGTTGTCTCACAAGCCCACAGATATTGATTTTCATGTCCCTATCTGACACTGAATAAATATAGGTCTTGTATTAATAACGAACAACCTTAGCTGTTAATTTATTTTTCATCGATAGTTGGACCATCTACACCAATATTTTGGAAATTTAAGGTTTCGGTATTTTGACTTTTATTTATAACAAAAATAGTTTAAATGTACATGCTCACTTAAGTACAAAAACTTTGAGATAATTTTAAATCAATTTAATAATTGAAATTTGAGAAGTAACAAATAAAATCAGCAACAATTTTTTTTATTTATTCTTGAGAAAATCTCTTACTTATATTATTATTATTATTATTATTATTATTATTAATCATCCCATATTTCTAACTGTTCAGGTTATACACATATGATAAAATAATTTCTCTAACTGGGTAGTGATTAGAAAGGAATTTTAGAAGTTATCTACTCGCGTGGGAGGAGAGTGGGAAACCATTATAAGAAAACTCCCCCTCGGTACACTTGATGGGGATTAGAACACTAACCAATCTCCCCGTCTTCAATAGGCCAGAGTGACTATTAGAGCAATGAAACGGTTCGGTTATTTGAGTATTGCTTCTCAAACTTGTATTTATTTTAGCACCCCTACTTATTACCCGTCCAGTCTATATGCATAAGTACTAATTACGCTAATATGTTATGAAAGATTAGTGTTGGATTTAGAGGAAGTGTAACGTAAAAGTGTTTTTCGAGATGCCGTTTGTCTGTATTTCAGACTAGAACCGTAACCATTTTACTGATCAAGCTAAGACTTGGTATTTAGGATTTTAATAGGGTTATTCCAAGGAGTTTCTGGAATTAAATATATAACCATTATATTAAGGGTTATTTATTGAAGGGGAAAAAGAGTACAAAATGATTTTGTCAAAACTCTAATGATTTTGTTAAAATTTGTATCCAGGTACTGTTTAATATTACAAACAAAATTGCAGTTTTCATTTCACTCTGAAAATGACTTCAAGGGTAATTTAAATTTGCAAAAATTTTCTATCTAATCAAATTCCCACCATTATTAGAGTTATGAAATAACTTAACATTGTAAAGTTGTAGTACTATTAAAATTAAAATCTTTTATCTAGAATATATTTTATACCAATAGTTTTTGTAGCTATAAGCAAATATATATATTTATATAAATATATTTCGGATCTCTTTAACAATAAGAAACTGATTGTCATGTTCTTCGGTTAAAAGAGATGTTACTCTTTTTTCAACGTTTTTGTAACAGTGTATATTATTTCATTTATGGTATTTGTAGTGGTGTTTCTCTAACAATGTAGCTCTACCATATTTCATTTAACAAATTCTACAAATGTTTAGTAAATTTCTTTATTTTAATATAAATATTAATGACCATCTTTGCAGTGCGTGATACCATTTATTTTATTTAAAAGTAGTTTAAAACAATAAATGATAATTAGTTTAATTTTAATTATAACTCTTTTTTTATTCACTTAACAATCTATTAATACTTTTATAATTTAATTACACTCTGGTAAAGAACATCTGCTATCGAAATGTGTGATTGTCTAGAAACATAATGTTGATCTTCAATATGAATAGTTAAATTATAACTAAAAATAACTTATAACATGTTATCCGCATACATACTCATTTTTATTTCCTGTATTCATTTTAGAAGGCTATTTTTAAAAGGATCCGATTTCTTTATTAAGATTGGATAACCCTTTCTCTGAAAATTGAGAGCAGAATCTGATTGAGACGCACAGCAATTCACACATTCACATAAATGTATGTTGATTCATAATGCTTTGCAAATCAAACTAGAAATATCTGATTAACGACATATTTTATTTTCTAGTTTATAAACAGAACTAAGAGTAATATCACAACGAATCTTTTCAAATAGTTTTGTGTCGTGGAAAAAAATCAATAAAAGACTGACCCACGCGCTTTCCATATAGGGATTTATTTCAAATCATTTCACTGAACAAGATGCAGCTGGCTGTTAATATTTATTTTGTATGCGCATGCGCATTAATTGAGTCGGTTGGTTTAGGCGCATACGCACTGATTGAGTCTATTACCTTAGGCACATGCGCACTGAATTTGTTGGTTGGTTTAGGCACGTGCGTATTGGTTGATTCGGTTGATTTAGACGCATGCGTACTGATTGAGACGCTTAGTTTAGGTGTATGCGCACTAATTGTGTTGGTTTGCTTAGGCCCATGTGCACTGATTCTGTTGGTTGGTTTAAGCACATGTGTACTAAATGTGACGTTTGATTTAGGGGCATGCACACTGACTGAGTCAGTTTGCAAAGGCGCATGCTCACTGGTTGAGTAAATTGTTTAGGTGCATGCGCACTGGTTGAGTAAATTGTTTAGGTGCATGCACACTGGTTGAGTAAATTGTTTCGGTGCATGCGCACTGGTTGAGTAAAGTGTTTCAGTGCATGCGCTCTGGTTGAGTAAATTGTTTAGGCGCATACGCACTGAATGATTGTTGGTTTCGGTGCATGCGCACTGGTTGAATAAATTGTTTCGGTGCGTGCGCACTGGTTGAGTAAATTGTTTCGGTGCATGCGCACTGAATGATTGTTGGTTTAGGTGGATGCGCACTGGTTGAGTAAATTGTTTCGGTGCATACGCTCTGGTTGAATAAATTGTTTCGGTGTATGCGCACTGGTTGAGTAAATTGTTTTGGTGCATGCGCTCTGGTTGAGTAAATTGTTTTGGTGCATGCGCTCTGGTTGAGTAAATTGTTTAGGTGCATACGCACTGAATGATTGTTGGTTTAGGTGGATGGGCACTGGTTGAGTAAATTGTTTCGGTGCATACGCTCTGGTTGAATAAATTGTTTCGGTGTATGCGCACTGGTTGAGTAAATTGTTTTGGTGCATGCGCTCTGGTTGAGTAAATTGTTTAGGTGCATACGCACTGAATGATTGTTGGTTTAGGTGCATGCGCACTGGTTGAGTAAATTGTTTCGGTGCATACGTTCTGGTTGAATAAATTGTTTCGGTGCATACGCTCTGGTTGAATAAATTGTTTCGGTGTATGCGCACTGGTTGAGTAAATTGTTTTGGTGCATGCGCTCTGGTTGAGTAAATTGTTTAGGTGCATACGCACTGAATGATTGTTGGTTTAGGTGCATGCGCACTGGTTGAGTAAATTGTTTCGGTGCATACGCTCTGGTTGAATAAATTGTTTCGGTGCATACGCTCTGGTTGAATAAATTGTTTCGGTGTATGCGCACTGGTTGAGTAAATTGTTTCGGTGCATGCGCTCTGGTTGAGTAAATTGTTTAGGTGCATACGCACTGAATGATTGTTGGTTTAGGTGCATGCGCACTGGTTGAGTAAATTGTTTCGGTCCATACGTTCTGGTTGAATAAATTGTTTCGGTGCATACGTTCTGGTTGAATAAATTGTTTCGGTGTATACGCTCTGGTGGAATAAATTGTTTCGGTGCATGCGCACTGGTTGAGTAAAGTGTTTCAGTGCATGCGCTCTGGTTAAGTAAAGTGTTTCAGTGCATGCGCTCTTGTTAAGTAAATTATTATTATTATTATTATTATTATTAGCACCGCGTCTTACTACCCGTTCGGGTTATACGCACTTACGCTAATGTGTAATGGTAGGGTGATTGTGAGATGAAATGGAGGACCTACAGTTTAACGTGGAATCCGAACCACGGTGGAGGCCTGGCATTCCCCACATTCACAAGATGTTAAGTAAATTGTTTCGGTGCATACGCTCTGGTTGAATAAATTGTTTCGGTGTATACGCTCTGGTGGAATAAATTGTTTCGGTGCATGCGGACTGGTTGAGTAAAGTGTTTCAGTGCATGCGCTCTGGTTAAGTAAAGTGTTTCAGTGCATGCGCTCTGGTTAAGTAAATTATTATTATTATTATTATTAGCACCGCGTCTTACTACCCGTTCGGTTTATACGCACTTACGCTAATGTGTAATGGTAGGGTGATTGTGAGATGAAATGGAGGACCTACAGTTTAACGTGGAATCCGAACCACGGTGGAGGCCTGGCATTCCCCACATTCACAAGATGTTAAGTAAATTGTTTCGGTGCATACGCTCTGGTTGAATAAATTGTTTCGGTGTATACGCTCTGGTTGAATAAATTGTTTCGGCGCATGCGCACTGGTTGAGTAAATTGTTTCGGTGCATGCGCTCTGGTTGAGTAAATTGTTTAGGTGCATACGCACTGAATGATTGTTGGTTTAGGTGCATGCGCACTAGTTGAGTAAATTGTTTCGGTGCATACGCTCTGGTTGAATAAATTATTTCGGTGCATACGCTCTGGTTGAATAAATTGTTTCGGTGCATGCGCACTGGTTGAGTAAAGTGTTTCAGTGCATGCGCTCTGGTTAAGTAAATTGTTTAGGTGCATACGCACTGAATGATTGTTGGTTTAGGTGCATGCGCACTGGTTGAGTAAATTGTTGTCGGTGCATACACTCTGGTTGAATAAATTTTTTCGGCGCATGCGCACTGGTTGAGTAAATTGTTTCGGTGCATGCGCTCTGGTTGAGTAAATTGTTTAGGCGCATACGCACTGAATGATTGTTGGTTTAGGCACATGCACACTGGATAAGTAAATTTTATAAGTGCATGCGCACTGGTTGAGTAAATTGTTAAGTGCATGCGCACTGGTTGAGTCGGTTGGTTTTGAAATTTGAATGGCTCTATCAAGCCAATAATGCCCAGAAGGAGAGTTTAAGTTATTAATCCAAGTGACAAGGAAAAGATATGCTAATGTTTTAAAGCTCGTCAATGATTATGTTATGCTCTAAACTTGTTTTTTGTCAAACTTGCGAATCCACATTAATACACATTTTACTAACGTTTCATTACTCTCTGATTTAATATTTCTTCATTAAAAACATAACTTTTCAAACATTGTGCTTATAGTATAATCTTCCATAATCTAAGCAAGTATTTCTAACATTGTTTTAAGAATGTATTTATAACGGTAGAAGGAGAAGAGACTAAGCCACGAGTTGCTTCCCCTATACATTAACTGAGGGTCTTCTATTTACCCCTTCCACTCCTACCCTCTCCCCCACCCTGCCATACAAACCAACACCCCCTTCCCCTCCTTTACCCCATCACAAGCTTTTAATATTCTTAGGCGACCGAGATGAGTGCATGATAGTCACAAGGGAATCATTTAAGATCAAGATAAAATATACTCTAAAAGTTTGAAGAATCCAGTAGTAATATAATTATAAGGATCTATATTTTTTATCTAAAGTTTTACTGATTCGATACGTTTAATCGCTGTCTGATCAATACCTTAGCTCAGGGGTCGGCAAACTTATTTCGACTACGATCGATTTACAAACTTACCAAAGCTACCGCCTGCGAACACCCATTTTTTCTACACTCCACTTTTCCTTTTTTTTAAAATAAAATTTATATTTATTCATTAAATTCGATATTTATTTAGGTCCTCGCCTTTTTAGAAAAACAAACTTTTCATATTACGCGATTTAATTTTTTTTCACATTATCAATTATGACCGATCAAGTTTACTGTGGTCACATTAAAATATCGTTTGAAAATCTATGATATATTTGCGAGTTTTTAGGACTCACATATTGACTTTTTTTTAAAATAACAATGTTGCTTTTATTATGTAATCAACTGAAAAGTGACACGAGATCAACCGGTCGATTGCGATCGACGGGTTGCCGACTCCCGCCTTAGCTTATGTTGGAAGAAAGTGCACTCACTGATTTATTTTTTAGCTCCACGTCTTACTATCCGTTCGGTTTATACATTTATGACCTAATTATGCTAATGGTTTCATGGAATAGGAAGGTTATATTTAGAAGTAATGTACTCACATTTGTATTGAGAGAGAGTAGAAATCCATAATGGAAAAACCAACCTCAGTACATCCGACCAAGATTCAAACCTTGGTATCCCCATCATCAGTGGTCAAGTCTATTGAGATAGTAGTGCCTTAAGCCATGTGACCACCGAATCGGGTCATACTAATCTTTAAGTACTGGGATTTATTCCAAAATGTTTAGAAACAATTATAAACAGCGTCATTGTTGATACCCTTTTATCACCTTAACGAATTAATGGCTGGGTGATCGGATTATGTAATAGTGAATGGTGGACATAGACGTCAGTCTCTCCTGGTCTTATATTTGTAATGGAAGGGTTCGAGGTTGAAATCCTTATTTTTGGATGTGACAAGGTGTATTTTTCTAAATGATTTCCCGCGTTTTCTTCACGAAAATGCTTGTACATTTATTTTATTTTATTTGGATGACGCTTATGAACTAATAATGCTAATGGACTATGGATAAGGAAGGTTGAATTTAAAGGAAGTGTACTTACATTTACGTGGAAGCAGCGTGGAAAGCTAGTTTAAAAAATTGGGAGTGGGAACCTGTCCCCTATATCTCAGCCATCGGAAGTCTAGTCTATTGTGAGAGTAACGCCATACACCATTCGACCACCGAAGTGGGTATAAATAGTTCTTATAAATTGGGTTTATAGACCTATTGGTAAGAAACCCGTTACTATTTTTTCTTTCATTTATTTTATCTTTTTAACGTAAACATTTTGTGCCGACTAATGATTTCACCACATGACTTTTAAACTAACTTAAATCTAGAACAGACACAACCTCCACCCCCACCCGTTAATTTATCACTGTGAAAGGGTAGACCCAAATTTCACCAATGATATATTTTTCAGCCATGCTGGGGATCAAACATGGGACCCTTAGTTTAGTGGACAGAAATGAAAATGACTGAGCTAGTGTTTTGGACAACGCATTATTATTATCGAACGGTCAATAATTCAGTTGAATGATAGGACAAATATATAATTATCTTTAGTTTATCGAAATATTTTAGCCCATTTCATGGGGACCACGAATTAAACGTCAAGCTCTTCTTTCATAGTTTGCTGCTGATTTGGATTACTGGATACAAATTTCACTGTGGTATACTAGGGGGGAGGGTTTTCCTAAATATTATTTCACTTTCTCTTTAAGCAAATAGGAGTACATTTCTTCTAAATTCTATCTTACTCGTAGCTATCTTAAAAGTGTTTTATACATATAATTTAGAGGCATTTAAGGCCATTCAACCATACACAATTATTGAACAATTTTAACAAGTGTCAAATTATATTTTAATTTAGAATGTTCAAAACAAGGTGCTCAGGACGATATTTGGCCCAAAGAGGAATGTGTACTGGGGAGTTGCGGATGCTACATAATGATGCGTTACATACTCTGTAAACCTACTAATTGTAATACATTTTTTGGATAGTCAAGATTTGTAGATTAAGGTGGAAAGGACATGCAGCGCTAATGGAAGAATCTAGAACCTTGTTCACGGTACTGACTGGCAAACTGAATGGGAAGAGACCGGTTGAAGGATCTAGACACAGATGGGAGGATTAAATTAGAATGGACCTGAAAGAGATAGGGTGTAATGAGGTATATTGGATAAAATTAGCTCAAGATAGGGTTAGGGTGTAATGAAGTGGACTGGATAGAACTATCTCAGGATAGGGATAGGGTGTAGTGGGGTGGACTGGCTAGAACTAACTCCGGATAGGGGTAGGGTGTAATGAGGTGAAATAGATAGAACTAGCTCAATAGAGGGTAGGCCTATGATAAGGTGGTTGGGGTGGTAATACGTGGTGCTTAAAAAAACTTTTTCTAGCAATCATATATGGTTATTCCTATGAAAATTGGACTCTATTAACTTTTCAAGCTGCCAAATAGGGTTCTTCTTATGATAATGGGACTGTAACTGGTTTTGAATACGAACAATATGAAAACCTTCATTTGACTTTAAGGGTATAGTGCTTTTGGCTTTTGTGTTACCATACTATAAAGCCCTTTGTATGGTGAAAGGGTCATGGTTTGAGTGAAGTGGCTGTTCCAGGAAGCGACAAGTCCAAGTTCCGTGTCCCCATAGATTGGCTCAGTTATCATGCAAAGCGAGAACTCGACCATATCCGGGAGGAGAACGTAGCATCGCTTGCACTGGGACCTTTACGAGCAGATCTTACACAAATCAACAAACTAAATCCGCCTATATAATACACCACCTCACCTCCTAGCGCCACTGTTCCCTTTCACAAACTTTTTGTGTGTTTTGTTTCATTCAACTGATACGTTCGCTTCTAAAACCACCTGGTCGAGCGTCATTTCCTCTTCACACTCATTTTCTAAGTTTCACTGGTACACTCTCCTAGGAAACCATTTGGCCTAGCGTAGTTTACTCTTTACACTCCTCTTTTTTAATCTCCACTGGCACATTCTTCTTTGAAATCACCTGGCCTAACGTCATTTCTTTTTCAAACCTATCTTCTAAGTTTCAATGTTTTACTCTCCTTTGAAACCACCTGGCCCAGCGTCGTTTCCTCTTCACACCTATCGTCTACGTTTCAATGGCTTACTCTCCTTTGAAACCACCTAGCCCAGCGTCGTTTCCTCTTCACACCTATCGTCTAAGTTTCAATGGCTTACTCTCCTTTGAAACCACCTGGCCCAGCGTCGTTTCCTCTTCACACCTATCGTATAAGTTTCAATGGCTTACTCTCCTTTGAAACCACCTGGCCCAGCGTCGTTTCCTCTTCATACCTATCGTCTAAGTTTCAATGGCTTAATCTCCTTTGAAACCACCTGGCCCAGCGTTGTTTCCTCTTCACACCTATCGTCTAAGTTTCAATGGCTTACTCTAAATTGAAACCACCTGGCCTAACGTCGTATCCTCTTTACACTAATTGTCTAAGTTCAAATGGTACAATCTCCTTTGAAACCACCTGGCCTAGCGTCATTTCTTCTTCACACTTCTTTTTTAAGTTCCACTGGTACACTTTCCTAGGAAACCACTAGGCCTAGTGTCACTTTCCCTTCCCATTTCTATTCGTAGATCAAATGGTACACTCTACTATGACACTATATGGCCAAGCGTCACTTTCTCTTCCCATTTCTATCCGTAGATCAACTGGTACACTCTCCTATGACACTATATGGCCAAGCGTCACTTTCTCTTCCCATTTCTATCAGTAGATCAACCGGTACAATCTCTTATGAAATTAATTAGCCTAGCGTCATGGGGTAGAAATAAGGAAGGCGTATAGTAAGTACAGTGGAAACTAAGTCGAACTTCCTAGATTCAAAATTGTTTATAATTCGAATTTTTCGCTCGGTTCGGTGAACTTTGTATTGAAACAATGTTAAAAAAAATCGTGGATAGTTCGAATATTGTTTTAGTTGATTCGAACTTTTCATAAGTTGTAATGTACTGTGCAGTATTGTTTTCCTACTTCTAGTTGTGGCGCCGTGTTCTATTTTTGGAAATTGGGGAGGCGACTTTGGAATAAGGTCAGTACCCTTCTTCACGCCCCTCTCCCTCCCTTCTCACCCACACGTCTTTGTTTACACGTACAGTTCTGTACTCCATTAGTCAAGGTCGAACCTCTCGAGCGGTTACTTGCGCTGTTCTTAGTGATTTGGTCATAGCGATATTCTTGTGACGTGCAAATTTATTTGTTTTGTTGCTTAGTTTTTGTTTAGTACATAATGCACAGTAGTGTTTGTGTGTGTATTGTGATGTCACTGTCCAAGCCACAGTCCTACAAATCATTAGATTTGGCCGAAAAAGTAGCGGTGGTAAAGGAAGTGGAAAAGAGACTTAAAAAGAAATAAAAATTTGCAGAGGCGTACGGAATTCCCCCTAACACACTTTCAACATTTTTGAAAAACAAATAAAAAATTTAAACTTGGTTGCAAACTTAACTGTGTTTCTTTTTAATTCTTTTTAAGAAACTTATTTGATTAGAATTTTTTCTGGTCCCTTCAAGTTCGAATTATCCAGGTTCCACTGTAATATGTGTATTGTCTTACTATTCATAAGATTTACCTGCAAACTTGCAATAAGGAAGGTATATTTTAGGGTAATCGTACAAGTATTAGTGATAAAGGGAGAAACCATTTAAAAATCATACCTGGATGAAACTTGAAACTTAACCTCCTCTTTACTGACCAATCAAGCCACTATCCATTCTTCTCTTATTAATAGCCATTCGTGATATCCGTATATTCACATTAATGAAGGTAGAATTTAAAGGGAATCTACCTGAGTTATCATGAAGAGAAAGTGGGAAACCGTTTAGGAAAGATTATGCACAGTTTAATAATTGAGATTCGAATTCCAGCCTCTCCATCACCGGCAAACCAAGTATTTTGCAAGAGTGCATTAGGAAGTCCGTNCTCCACATCCGTGAGGTTGCACCCCCCTCCCCTCCACACACACACTTTTAAAAATTCAAGTTTTTATGTTTGCAATCGTTTCTCGAGTAAATCCGTTACAACTTGTCAATACTATAGAACACAAAAATTACATACAGACTAATGGGCAACTGCATTGTGCCAAACTATTATATGTGTTTCGACATTAAAATGAACTTAATTTGTGGCAGTAGAAACCTGAAAAGAATTTGGCACTTACTGTAGAGTTGATTTTCCCCCCGCCCCACCAGATATATTTCAAATCCCCAGATACTGTCGAATATGAAGCTGAAATATGAGCTTAAATCAAACTCCAAATAACTTCTAGATACATTAAATTAAAAAAAAAATTGCCAGAGAAAACCTCTTTAAATATCTTTAAGAGTAATATAATTCTTATTTTTAAAGTGAGGACTACTCAAAATATATTTTAAATGCATTCGATTTTCAAATTTTTTCTGAAGGATGACCACTTCAAATAACTACTAGAAGCATCCAAATTTCAAAGAATTTGATTGAGGATAGTGAAAACCTGGAGGAAGCGGGATAACGTACAGATATTCTATGTTTTTGACAACAATATGAAGTTCATTCATATGAAACATTTATAGACAGAGAGAGTTTTTGTTCTTTTAGAAAATTTAAATATTTCATAAGATTGAAAGATAAATTGGAGCATTTGAGCTCATTTTATTGATGCACACTGGCAAGAATGTAATGATTGAGAATAAAGAACAATTTTAGGATATATATAGACACTTAAAGCTAGGTACGTGAAATAAAGTAAATACTGCTTATTCAGTCAAACGATATAGTGATAAATATAATATAGACGGAAAAAAGGTATAGACAAATGACATAGTAACACAAAGATGAGTGATAAACATTGAGAAGGGATATTGATTTGAAGAAAATCTAATTAATCTCTTTCTGGTTGTTCAATATGGGTTGTAGAAAATAATTGTTCTCGTTAATAATGTAGCCATTCTCATTTTAGTGAAAATTGTATACAGTTAGTAGTTTTTAGACTAGCTTAAACTATGCGTATTCTTACTATGACTACTAAACTATGCAGTAACACACATACTTTAAATTAATAACCATCTCAAGGTATTTGCCGTTTAGGTTTAGCTAAAATAGAATTAAACACTAAACTAAGAAGAAAATAAGGATACAAGGACGAAATCCCTTAACATTAATCCTTCCTTAAGGAGGTACAGTCATAGAAGATTCAACTGCCCGGCCATGGTACCTATGGAAAAAGACACAGTTACCCTTAGACACACACTATGGTGGGTGTTTCGCAGTTTATTGTGATCATTTTGAACAATGTCATCATAAGGATGCTTGATACTCATGGATGGTATCCTAATGTCCCTTATATTAACGCTACTATGCATGATGCTTATTATATATATATGATGTAGAGGGTGTGCCAAAGTATTGCAACCATTGTTTATGATTAGATCTCTATTACCAGAACTTATAAAACCTTTATTAGTGCTAAAGAGGTTTTAGTTTATAATTGTCCCCAACAGGAACGTTTAGTCAATTGTTTTGGTATATTTACCAATAAATGTCGTCTTATACCTAATATACCTACTGATAAATTAATTTAAAGCAATGTTTTATCAAAATCTACGTCCTAAGTCTCCTAATACTATTTAAATAATAAATAATGTAGTGTTTCCTAACTATATTTCATAATTAGTTTTCATAATACATGTATTTGAATGATATATGGTAATATAAATATAAGTTAAAGAGAGAGAGTATCTCAACGTGTTTTGGCTCAATCTGGCAGTTGCTTTACTCTATCTCCCCAACCAATATCTAAGGAACATTATTTCCGAGGTGGAAATACAAGGTATCACCCCCCTCCCAAATCCAACCTTTACAATCGTAACAACCGTCAAATGTTGGGTATGGGTAAAGTCTCTTTGTGGTGGTCCAGAGGAAACTATGAAAAAGCGATGAATGTAAACGTTTTGTAGACCGGCATCCCGATGGTGGAATTCCATTTCGCCAGAAAGACATTTACTTCTCTCGATCGTTTCCCGTGGTCAACCACGCTCGTAATTTTCGGACCAGAATGTGTGCAGATCCTGACACCAAACCCATAATTCAAAGAGGATACAAATGTTTACGTTTATATTCTACGGCATTCTAAGTGCTTTATCTTTTTTATATATTATACCTGTAAGGATTTCCTTGAAACAAATTTTATCTTACATGCATCGCAATATTAATTCTGAATAAGATGATTTATTAAAATGTTTTTTTGAAGAACGGAAGGAGATATGGTGAAATGAACACAAGAGTTAGTGTTTGCAACGGAGAACGAAGGGATGTATTTATAAAGAAACATAAATAACTGGTTTTCTTAACGGGTTTCTCCTCGTATGTTCTTCGGAACTTGGACCTCCAGCGTTGACTAAAGAACAAATACGATCCATCTTGGTGAACTATTTTATCAAATAGATGGTGTAAAAACCTATTTTTGGTTACAAAGGCATCATGGAGGTTGGCCAGTTCCTTTCTTTGCTTTATTCATGACAACTAAACCCGGATGTTGCTTTATTCCCCGGTTCTTCACGAAGGAAAATAAACCGTGCTTTTACGACTCAGACATGTTATTCAAGTGAGGATTAACATTTAGAAGGGATACGAATAAACCGGCAGGTTTTAAGTTGCCATTTACGAAGAGTTTAAACTGATAATTATCAAGCCTTTGTTAAGTAAACAAAATGTATTTGTTAAATTGCTAAAATAGTATAGTGACAGTAATACTCGTACATTATTGTCCCCATTTATATAATATAATTTTAGATCACAATAAAATTATTCCAAAGGTACGGTTTTAGCCTCTGCCCTAATCCAAATTTAAGATGTATAAATACTACCTAACTCGATAATTGAGCCCGAAATCGTTGGATTGAAGTGTAAGACTGTCTAGCATTGAGACATCAAGGCTAGTTCAGGATATTGTCGTGACCTCTGACCAAAAACCATAAAAAAAAATTCCCACTTAAAAGCTGAAAATGCTAAGGATAAGCCTATTCCCAACATCCACTCCTCAGAAGGAATATATTTTGTTTGATTGACGTAATCTATAGTTTATTTATATAAGAACACAAGTCGTGATGGTACTTTATAGCCCTATAAAAAGAGAACCAAAATGTTAGCCTCAAGCTATAGTTTTCTTAAAAGGGTGGGCAAGCATGGTTTGCCCCTATAGTCCTATTAAAAGAGATGACCAATGTTAACATAAATCTATAGACAACTCCTAAGGTATGAAGACAATTGTCATCTATAGCTCACTTACAAGGGATGACAAATTTGTTCATCCTTTATATCTCACTTACAAGAGTTGATAAGATTTGACCATTCTATATAGCTCGCTTAAAAACGTTGATAAAAGTTGGCCATTTTCTATAGCTCGCTTAAAATTGTAGATAAGATTTGGTTATTCTATATAGATCGCTTAAAAATGTTGATAAAAGTTGGTCATTTTCTATAGCTCGCTTAAAATTGTAGATAAGAGTTGGCCATCATCTATAGCTTGTTTACACGGGTTGGTAAGTGTTTTTCATCTTTTCTAGATCGCTTATAAGAGTTGACAAGAGTTGATATTTCTCTTTAGCTCACTCGGGAAGTTTGGTTTC
Source organism: Timema californicum (assembly GCA_902141385.1). Classification (NCBI taxonomy): domain Eukaryota; kingdom Metazoa; phylum Arthropoda; class Insecta; order Phasmatodea; family Timematidae; genus Timema; species Timema californicum. Next base: position 82,601 of record CABFOW010001191.1, on the reverse strand, counting down.
CTAGGTGGTAAGGCGGTAGGGGCTTAAAGCCTGGTTAGTTGTTATGAGGGCTATTTTCCGTTAATGTTTTCCTACTATTCCTGCATGAATATGTAGGTACATTTTTATATAGTCTACCTTTATCTTACATACCCCATTAAACTAATAAAAAAATATATATATAGTCTGGATGGATTGTAAGATAAGTAGGAAAAACAAAAATTATAAAAATAGAACTATTTGATAAAAGACGTCACTTTACTTCAGAGGGAAGTTATTTGAACAATGAAGTTCAGCTGGCTTTTCTCTTCTTTATTCTCAGAATTCGCTATTATGGACGAAATTGAAAATCACTTTCTAAAATACAAACTAGTCATGGGAAGCGACTTAAATATTGATAAGAGTAGGTATACAAATATTAATTTAGACATACATCTACAACCTTGATTTTAGTTGGAAGAACGATAGAGAGAATTCAAACATATTTCTTTAAGTCCAAAATTGATAAAATTTTACTTTATTATTTGTCTTATTTTATAGGTATTGATAATATATATCAAACGTAACAACTGCATAAAATATGACTTGATGTATGAATATATTAAAATTGTTTTAGTAACTTTAGTAACCAACTTAAACTGTTACTACTACCAAAATTATACTACATGAGCACGCCTTTCCCACACGTAATAGGTAAGAAACTGTGGATATTACTCAAAACAACTCCGTACTTTACCCATCCTCACTAACTTTCTCTAAACTTCCCTATCCTTGAATACTCCCTTCGCTTCAACAACATCCATACATCGAGTTGTACATGCTGTTTTATTATTAAAACTATTAATGTTTCTCTTCTTCACACATTCATCTACCCCATTTAGCCCCATCTTACATGGCCTACACCTTCCTTTTGATCCACACACTCTACCTTCATATATTTTCTTCGTCACACTATTCACTCTCATCCTCTCAACAAGCCTAAACCAATGTAAAATGAATTTTAACATTGAACTATTGGATTCCCCTTTAAACCGCTTTCTTTTAGCAACCATTCATTACTCACTCTGTTTATACTAGTTTTCCCACATACTTTCCTTAGATATATCATTCTTCACCTTTCTCTTAAGTTTCTCCTAAAAAAACTCATGCTTGACATCCACAAAACAATTTTGTCATCAACACACTTTTATTTACTACCATCTATGCCACTTTCGATACTACTTTATTCTTTGCAATATTTCACATACATCCAACTACTTCCTGAGATGCATTCACTGGTCTGTCAATTTTACCATCTATCCTTCCATTTTTAAAAACATTTTGCCCAGACACACAATTCATTCAAATCTTCTAAAAGCTTTCATTTATACTTAGCTGACAATCATTTCCTTATCCATCCTTATCAAAAACTATTACCTTAGTTTTGTAGACATTTATACGAAAATACATTCTTTCCATCACCACATTCAAACGATTTGATGCATTATGCAAATCACTTTCAGTCTCATCCATTAATACGGCATCAACTGTATATAACAGCACTCTCATATTCACCTTGTTCATTTGTACATCAACCACGTCCTCATAAGTACCCCTCATACCCCTATTCATGAATAAATTAAACAACCATGGATACATAACATAACCTTGTCTAACACCCTGTTCAATGTCAAACCATTCGCTCAAAGCTCCATCCACCCTAACAAACGCTTTACTTCCATCATACACCACAACTAATCATTTATAAGTAGACATATTTGATTATAAGGCTTATGTGAAGCGCTCCTAGCTTTTCAAAAATCCTAGAACATATTTTCTAAAAAAAAGTGTGTCTAAATAAAACCCACTTTCTTTTAAAATAAATTTTTACTAACTAGGTATTTGCTAACAAATTCAAGATCAAGATTTATTTTATTAATTCATTATTGATTTAGTAATGATGGAGAAGGCAATAAATAACTAAAGAAATATTACTCTACGACAAAAAGGAGGGCAAGTTTCGACCCGTCAATAACAGATTTCGCTTTAGCAGACATTTAGAAATATTATACATTTTAATTACTCATTGAATAGAAGCTTTCCTTCCCCGCCTTACCTCCCGTACCTCAACGGTTGACATCTCTCCCGTCTCAAGTACGTAATTAAATTTTGAACAAGGTGTAGATGAAATAATAATTGTTCATTTAAATCCTTAATCAAGGCAGATTTATTATAAAATAATTTCAGTTAAATTGGTAGTATACATTGCCAGAAGTCTCTAAACCATTTATATATATATATATATAAATTTATATATGTATATATATATATACATATATAAATTAATTGAATTTTTATTGTATGTTTATTACGTGAAAAATAAGTGAGATAAAAAACTCCAATTTCTAATTATTTCCACAGCATGACGTATTTTTATTCTTACAGTCACGATAAAGAATGGAACCAGTTAAATAGTTTGAAAACTGCACAAAATAGCAACATTGACTTTTCTGGAACAGGAACATTATTTATTATGATATACATTATTTTTATTTACATTATTATAATTTACTCAAACATATTAACCATCCTGGATAGCTCTAAATCTCTTTACTTTGACTTTAATAGTTAAGTAAAGAATAACTTTGAGAGTTATTCAAGGTTCATTCCTATTCGGACCTAAATTTCTCTTATACCTTAAATTGTATGCATTTGGTATCTCTTAATTTATCTTTAGAGCCACTCCGTATCAAATGATCCAATATGTTAACTGAAGCTTTCCTCTAAAGATGTTAAAATATATAAGTTTATATTTAATTTTTTTTTAATTTTTTTTTTAGAAATTCAAGGTAAATATTTTAGTGCATGATGTTCAAATTAAAAACTGTCTAAGACCAGTGATGTTAAGTATTAAAGGAACAATTATAACAAAAAAGCTACAAAATATTTTCCCCAAGCCTTTTTAACTATACTTCATTCACGGGAGGAGTTTACCTCTGAAAGGTCTTTTTTCTTACCAATATCCTAGTATATAATAGATTTCTGGTAGGGAAAAAAGTCCTTTCCCAGGTAAACTCCTTCCGTGAACGAACAATAATTTCCAGCTTGGTTCATCATTTTTTTCTTTTGTAATGGTGTGTCAGAGGAGAAATTGAGATTTTTTTTAAAATTTCAGAGGGCCGTTACTTAAAAACAACTTCAGATAAAAATCTAAAAATTTATATTTTTATGTTATATCTGGGGGTAAATTTGGTGAGCCAAATTTGGACAAAATCTAAGAAGGTAGGGTTCAAAAGAGTTAAAATAGTGGATCACTTGACCCCTTAGTATTTTGAATATTTAATATTAGTCAATGTTACTATCTGTGATATTTTGGATCCAATGATAACTATCATGAACTTTATCGATTTTGTGTTTTATGTATTAATCAATGCTAGTGTGCTATAGCCCCTTAGACTATTGGAGATATATTATTTAATAAAGTAAAAGGAGAGTTAATATAAAACTAAATAACTTAGAGTTGTTCTAATATAGCTGGGTCTATCGGCTCCCACAAATGGTACTTTCAGGGGGGAGTGAAGGGAACACAAGAAAAAGAACTGTTTTTATTAATAAACAATTTTAACCAAAATAAATAAAATCATTCGCCATTAGAAACATAGAATTTAAATTTCTTCACAAGGTGCTATCAAAAGTTATTAAATATCTGTCAAGGTTGTCCTGGAATTAAATGACAACTTTTTCTCTTCATTTTTAAAGTTTATCGTCAAATGCTCATGACATAGCATCAAGAACTTCTAATATCAGGACGCGAAGAAAATTAAACTCTTATGTTTATAGTTTATACTAGAGCAATATTTTATTTTATTTCGCCAAAAATAATTGTTATGCTATAAAAACTGCTAAAACATTGACCTATTTTCGCGTCCCCTACACTCTCAGCTTTCACTCGTACCCAGAATGTTTTCTAAACAGTTGAATACTGTGAGACCCGTTTAAATCCCCTCATGGAATAGGTCTCTAACGCGTCACTCTCACAATAGACTGAGCGCTGATGACGGGGAGATCAGGGATCGAATCACAGTCAGACATAATGTGGGTATTTTTCCCTTGATGGTTTTTCATAGTCTTCCATGCAGATGGGGTACACTTCCTATAAATTCTACCTTCCTCATTCCAAACACACTAATGTAACTATTATTATATATGATAACACCATGACGCGGTGATAAATTAAAATTTATATTTACAGATGTAGATATATTTTCTTTGAAACTAAAAGGCAAGTGTCTAAATTGCTTTAACTACTATCAACTATTTTAATCATCTGAAACTATGACTCTTTCGGTAGTTGAGGAAATTCAGACAGCCCATTAGGATATATCCTATACATACTGTGAACTTTAAGATTTTAAAATTAATATTAACTAATAATAGAACACATTTGTTGACAAAGTACGTGATAAATTGAAAAGTTTCACTATTCAAATAAGAATGATATTTTTTCAATTTTCATATCATAATACTTGTCAGAGTTATATACATTTAACTACATCTAAAGTTTTAGGTAGATTTCATAGGAAAAATACTCGCATTTGCTTGGCGGGAGAATGATAAGCCATATATAAAAAATATCCCTAAGTACACCCCACCAGGATTTGAGTCTCGATCCCCCCCCTCTCCCTCTTTGATGCTGACAAATACATATATTAATCAAAATAAACAGAAACAACAAGTTTATGTCCCATTAATAATATTATTTCCAATAGGTCCTCACGAGTTTGTATAATCGATCAATATTATATAGATTACATTCAGAATTAAATTATCCTGTTATAATTAACGTGGTTTTCTAGTTATAATTTTAACTAAAATATTATAGGCTATTTATTATCCATATGGGCGAAAGTCAGGCGAATATCGCAAATCTAGATATGTGTTTGAATTTAAGCAGTGGGGGGGTATTAAATAGGGATGATATTTCAGTTATTGAAGCAAGCAAGAGTTTAATTAAAATGTAGTCAATCTCAGTGGTCCTTGGGTTAGTTGCTCACTTCAAGACCCGATGCTCGTATATTCAAACCCAACCAGGGTCGACAGATTTTTCTTGAACAATAAAATAATCCGTAGCACAACTTACTTCAGAGGAGAAGTAAAGCCATGTCGATTGTGGCATGAAAAAGAACCCTGGAAGGTATAGGAACAATTGGTAAGCCTTTTCACTCTCACACTTAGAAATTCTCGTGTGCTGATAAAATCAGTTGGTTCAAAAAAGTTCACAGTTTATACTTCAAATAAGTCAAAAATCATTATACTGTAATTAAAAGTAAACAAAAAACTTAGTTATATTTTAGTAAAATCACTTTTTTTAGTGACATGTATACAATCTAGCTATATTCTAACTGCGAGTGCTTTTTTTTTTAGCACATCGTCTTACTACTCGTTCGGGTTGTACACCTATTTACTAAATCACACCAGTGTGTTTGGGATTAGGAAGTTTGAATTTTGATGAAGTGTACCTGCATTTGTGTGAAGGAAGAGTGGAAAACAGTTTAGGGAAAACCACCTTCAGTACATCCAACCAGGATTGAACCCCGATATACCCATGTTCGGTAGTCTAGTTTATGGCGAGAGTAGTGCTCGACCATGCGGCCACCGAAGTGAGTGAGTGAGTGTGTGTGTGTGTGTGTGTGTGTTTGTGTTCGTGCATCCCTTGTATATAACAGCAGGTTTTGTCAAAACGAGGTCTAGCGCGAGGGTGAAAGGAACACCTTCACACTAATGCAATATTCATAGATGTCGCACTGTCCTGTACTAAAAGCTCTTCAAAAATTGATATGCATGTGCTGTGACATAACGTTAGAAAGCTACACCTCTGATACATAAACCATGCCAAGGGTAGCACAGGGACTAGTTTTTTTTAAATGACGGTCAGGCGTCAGCTGTGGGACACAAATTAAACTTTAGGAATAAATTCCGGTGGGAGATTTCACGTACTACCAACAGAATTAAACTTTTGTACGAAAAAACTATAGGCCTACTACAAACTACAGAAATTAAAAGTTAAAATTGGAACTAAATAAGTGTAAACCTTTTAGAGGAAGGTCGCTTTCAACCAAATGTTAAATTGCACGGGAGGTAAGACGTCAAACTCATTTGGTTTGCAGCTGATGGAAAGAAAGAGGTTTGAATCCCAGCTGAGTGTAAAAAAGGGAATATAGTATTTAATTATTCCAGATATCGGTAGTATATGTGTATACATTTTTGTTTTTGCTGTAATTGTTTTTGACGAGAGATCCAGTTTGATAAATAATAATAATAATATATTAAAGGCAACTTACAAATATCTTGCGATAGTTTTATTTTAACAATCAGGAAAGCTCAATCACTTATATAATTTTTCCTGCCATAAATACGAACTGTGAATTGAAAATGAAATTCCCTTTAAGGGATTGGAATAACATATAAACTAGTCTATTAAGGAAACATGAACATTTAAAATTAGTTCTAATCTAGAAAGTAATTTATAAAATATAATATGACGCTAAAAAGAGAAACTTTATTATATAAAACAAGTCCCAGAACTTTCACTAGTGCTTAAAATCAGTCTAAGTTTACCAATTAAATCCAAGAGTTAATAAATATAACCACTTTTGTGACATTACACTAAAACCCTTAATAACTCCCGAGTAAGATAATAAGTATGCTGACTGTAAAGGTTGGTCAAAACAACCTCTTCTCTTTCAAATAGCCGAATAGGCAACGGATCAAATAAACAAACCATCAAAAATAGCCAAAAGCTATGAATTCACGCTTTAGGTGTTAGACTGGTCGAGCATAAATTCATAAATGCGACACACTAAATGTATTTATAAAGATACTGGTTGGAGCTGTCCATAAGTAGGAAAACAAACAGAGGAGGAGGAGGAAAATACAAATATGAATATAATGTGTTGTCCTCACTATCCTTATTAAATTATATTATTCAATTCAAAACGATTTATTCTATGCTCCTGCTACTTTATCGTTTCACTGGCACTAAGGCCTTAATTTATAAATCAAAATATGTGGATTTTGGAAATTTTCAAAGTGCGAAATTTTAACTTTTTAATTAAGTTTACAAGTATTTGTATTTTATTTATTAAAACTATTTATCCCGATTCCTAGCATGTAACCCAGGACATAGATCTACATCTTGAATTAACATTACAACTTTTAGCTATGTTCTTTTAGAATACGTACCTACATCTAAAAGTCCTATTTGTCCTTCTTTCCTATACTTAACTTACTAGTTAGTCCGCCCCGGGTACTCTTCCCCACTGGGTGTCCCACCGCACTCTGGATCTAATAGTCCCCAGATTGGCGAAAACCCCAGTGGGGGTGGGCATCCCCCTCCCCGCCACCTGGGTAGACGCCCTACTGGGGATTTCGCTCCACTTACTACCCACAATATCACCACCTATGGACTTACAACTAACTTAACCTAAAGATTTATAAAAATACTTAATACTAAATCAACCTAAATAGAAGTCCTTATAGTTGGCTGCAGGGTCTTTCAGTTGTTATCGCCGATCCATTTTCTGAACTGAGAGCAGCCATCCGATGGATCGGTGGACGGACCAGACGCCCGACAGCTCCAGCCCAGAATCATACACTTGTCGGCAAGTGAGCTGGACCCTCTGAGTGAGGGGTTGATTCTCCCGTCTGAAGGGGTTTGTTCTCTTGTACTCCCTAGCTGGTATAAAGTCACCCTCTAGTCCAGCATCACACACTTTTCACCAAGTGGGCTGGACCCTCTGAGTGAGGGGTTGATTCTCCCGTCTGAAGATGTTGTTATCTTGTACTCTCCAGCTAGTATCAAGGCGCCCTCCAGTTTATCAGCAGTTCACACTACTGTAATACAGAGAGCATTCCTTCCCTCAGCTAGGCTCCGGTTTGCCTGGAGAGCCCCACCACATTCTAACCAGCGACCGATAATCCAGTTTGTCTTTGTCACACCTATTGACTTATTCAAGTCGTACCGTTATGTGTCATCCATATCTGTTGTAACGTCACTGTCTACTGTCATGCCACTGTCGCTCTCCGTCCTGTACACTTGTCAACTAGTATATTTTGCCCTCTATTTTTCAGTGCAGTTATATACTTACATCTTTCGTGTTTGGACACATTATCCGCGATTGCATCCAGGAGATTACATCGGTCCACGTCACGCAGTATGTGATAAACCGTGCTCGCTTGCAACGGTATCTGTATGTTCAGTTTATCTTCCAACATCTCAATGCACTCCAGCACGACGTGTTCCGGCGTCGCCTCCCTAACAGTCAAAAACTCCTGTATACGTCATTCGTCAAGTGAAGAGAGCGGCCCTATAAGGACCATGCCCGGTAATAAAATGTACCAAACCTGGATAGGGCTGCAAGTGCTCCATTCCCAACCGTTCAGCAACGCATGGAACTATCTTATGCGTTATTTTACCTATTTGGACCCACTCCCACTCGTCTTGCCACTCCTATTCTAGATATTTCCTTATCTGAAACCTCGTTGTTATCCTTGTTCTCGTAAGATTAGCCACTTTCTCCATATCCCCCTTCCTTATCCAATACAATGCTGCTCTCCTCCTCACCTCTAAGTCCAAGGGCCAGATACTCAAGGCTACACACAAAACGTCTGTGGTGAACAGTCTTGTACGCTCCAGATATCCTCAAAAGTACACATCTCTGGAGGCTTCTGATTTTCCTTCTGATTCTTACCTGTCTCAGCCGATGAGCCCACGCGCCAGATCCATAACACACACTGGAGACCAACATAACCTGGTGATAAAATCGGATCAGCCTCATAGACAGTTTAAATCTGCCCTGCCCTATGCTGATGATCTTATTCATAGCTCTCAAAGCTTTTCCACATGCGCTCTCCATGTGCGTCATGAAGCCACGCTTCTCATCCAACATCACGCCCAGGTATCTGGTATCCTTGCTTAGTCTTATCGTCTGTCCGTCGATATTAACCCTCGGGGTTCTCTTGAGTACCCCCCTGAATAAGTAGTTGTATTTTCAGGAGATAAACTCAGTTTTACCTTTTTACACCAAGAGTTCAGCCCAGTAAGAACTGCGCCACTCTTGGCTTCTAATTCTCTTTATTAAATAAATATTACATTAGTAGTAATTATATGTATGAGGTAAGATATATTAGTTTTGTGTTCATTCTAGTAATCCCCAAACTTGTGTGCTGAGCGAGAAATCTGATCGGCAATACATCTACTAACTATAGCCAGTCCACCTTAAAGCATTTATTCAATTCAAAATATAATCAAACCTCAGGACGGTGACTCATCTTTATTCTAGACTGACCGGTTATTTAATTGATTGGTTAGGAAACCATTATGGCCAGGATTCCAACAGAAGGAAAATTTTATAAGTAGTTAGTAAATACTTAATGCTTTCTTGTAAATACTCAACCAAAGTGGATTACGTGATTAAAAAGAAAGGTCTATCAAAGAATTAAGAAAATAGTAGAAGATTAAGACTGAATTTTTACAAATAAAACCCAACGATTTAAAAGTCGGGAAACATTAGTCAGAACAAAAACTACACTTATCTTTGTGGGCAGAACCAACTTAAAATTCAAATTGCCAACAATAAAACTGTATCCAACAGGGTTGCCCTATTTATAGCCATCTCTGTAGGCATTTATAAAATGTTGGTAGTGTTTGTTTAGTTATTCATGACCAGTACTTTTATATGTATGTTTATAGAGGTGAAGTAGCGTTAGAGAACTTAGTGAGATTGAAAAGCAGCAACAAAATTTATAGAAGGCAATCCTACCGGTTTAGACCTTCAGCGATGGCCGCTTGGTCTAAGACAGGGGTCATCAAACGGTCGATCGTAAGCTGCCGGTAGCTTACGGTAGCATTATAGGTAGATCGTACGAGAAATTAAGTTTGTGCTTTCCAAAGTAACTTAGAAGTGAAAAGTGTTGTCTTAGATTAAAAATATGTATGGCCCCTGTCTTGATGGTAATATATCCAGTTCTGGTTCATATTGCACTTTGAGTGAAGGCGGTGTTCTGCTCTATTAGCCTGTGTGAGTCTTAATTTCAGCTAAAGGTGATAAAAAAATTTACATAAGTAGGCTCATGGAAAAAAATATTAATAACGACATTCTAATGGCAGTGAAAGAGTTACTTCCCAAATATTAAAAAAAAAAGTGGTGAAAGTGAATGCCACTATCCACCTCGCTGGCGTAGTTAGCTAACGTGCTAGTTTTATGTTGAGCTAGACTGCTGAGGATTGGGAGATTGAGGTTCGAATCTTGGTAAGGTGAACTGGGGTGACTTTTCCTAAATAGTTTTCCAATCTCCCTTTACGCAAATGTGGATTTGCTTCTTATAAATTCAACCTTACCAATTCCTAGCCCATTGGCGTAATTAGTACATAAGTGTATGAACCGAATGGGTAGTAGGACTCAGTGCCAAAAAAAAAGTGAATGCCATTCTTTTCAGTAAGTTACATAAGTTTTTTTGTAAACATTTGATTAATTATCATTTTGTTAGAAAATTATTATCTTGGTATTTTATAGCATTACTAAATAAACTTTAGTAAGAAATTTACTAACAAGTTGACATTATTGAATCATGTTCTGTTACCGCATGGTCTAAGGCGCTACTCCCACGATAGACTAGACTGTCGATGAAGGAGAAGATCAAGGTTCGAATCTCGGTCAGGTGTACCGAGGGTGGTTTTCCAAAATTGGTTCCCCTCTCACTCTAAGCAAATACGGATACACTTCCTATACATATAACCTTCCTAATCCATTAAACCATTAGCGTAATTAGTGTATAACTCGAATGGGTAGTAAGACGTAGTGTTGAAATAAAAAAATTGCATGGACACAGATTCTGCCATTCTCGCTGCATGTCCTACCCTCGGTAAGCTGAGAGATTCTGTCAAATTTTATGCTTTTCTCAGTAATCTTTAAATTATCGTCCTCAGATTATGTTCTCTGTGTGATCATATAAGTAGTATTTTCATAGTTTACTTCTAAACCTCATAAGATGTTATAATAAAGGTCCATTACTTAGAATACTATAATTCTTTAAAAGGTATACTTATCTCAAACTAATTATTATTATCACCCCGTCTTACTACCCGTTCCGGTTATACGCTTTAAGTACTAATTACTCTAATGGATTAGGAATTGGGAAGGTTGAATTAGAGGATGGAGGGAGAGTGGAAAAACATTTAGGAAAAACCACCCTCAGTTCACCCGACCGAGATTCGAACCTCGATCTCCCCGTCCTCAACAGTCGAGCTTAACACGACTAGCGCGTTACTCAACTACGCCACCGAGGTGGGTCACTTACGCTATTGTGTAATGGTAGGGTGATTGCGAGATGAAATGGAGGACTTACAATTTAGCGTGGGATCCGAACCACTGTGTAGGCCTGGCTTTCCACACATTCACAAGTTGTGATTAATACAATTCTTGTCAGTGGTGAAGGAAGGGTTCTCAACCTAATCGAATCCGTTATAAACGTAAGTACATTTGATTAAATCTTTAATTAATATATATGTATAATTATATTATTATTTAATATATTTAATAATGTAGTATACAAGTGAATTTATCAACAAATAAAATACCCAAAATATATTGCATAGGAAAGTGATAATTTATTTTATTTTATAATAGTTACTGTAACTGTAGTAAAAATCCCTCAAATATGCAAACTCCATATACTTAACCTGTGTTCAAGAATAAAGGTTGAATAAAATTGATAGCATGTTTAAAAATATATTTTTATTTCAAACTCAAACTATTTTTTTAACATTTGCAATTTTATATTATTATTAAATTATGATTTCCAAAAAGTCTAAAGGATTTTCTCAATCTTGTAAAAAATAAGGTTTGTGAGATCTTATGTATCCAATCAGTAGATATTTACAATTGTTGTTTGAAATAAATGTTAAACTTATCATGTTGGTGGAAAGACATCTTAGGCAATACATCATACATGCCTCAATGCGTTAAGTAACCAACTCTGGCTGTTTTACCAGTTTGAATCCCAGTTAGGTATAAGCTACTTATTCTCAACTTAATTCGAAATTGAATGTGAATCTATGGCTTAAGTATTTATAAGTGCGGTCGCAGGTGTTAGTAAACCTTGGTTTGTGTTGATAATCTTAAAAAAATACAATAATATAGACCTTCTTAAATATCGGAATTGTGTCTACTAGGTACGCTTTTTAATGTGTCTTTATTTTGTTCAAACAGTAAATAAGGGAATGTTAATAATGTTTTATCTTGTTTCAACCTTGTATACAATTTATTAAAGCTATAACCTTTACGCTTTTTCTAATTAGTAATTTTAAGTGCACTGTTAATAATAATAATAATAATAATAATAATAATAATATCTTTTGAATATTAAGTCGTAGACCTGGTATTAGAACGTAATTTGTGTAATTATGTTTTCCACTCATTTTCAATGTTCGATATTATAATTCTACTTAATAGGATTTAAGTTTGTATGAACATTATTTTGATTTTGAATCGTAAAAAGAGAGGGGGGCCGGGGAGGAAGATTGTTTAAAATATTCTGTTTACCTGCTTGACTGCTTCGTATCAAAATCTGCTTAAGGGATCCAATAAAAATTTCGATACCAATCGACTCAGATTATGAAATTCATGATGTGAGAAAGTCCGACATCTTAACTCAGTTGGTAGCGTGTCTGTCTTCTGAGTTCAGAGTCCCAGGTTAGATTCCTGGCATGGTCGAAAAATGTTTCATTGGTGAAATGTGGTTTTCCCTTTTTACAATGATAAATTAATGGCCGGGGGGGTGGGTGTTGTCTCTGCTCTAGAACAAATTAGTTTATAAGTCGCGTATTGATATAATCTGTTGGTTAAAAAAATGTACGTTAAATACCTCACATGAGTGAAAATACATATGATGTGATTACACTTGAATCAAATTTTTAAATGTAAAGCTTGTGCGTCGTTATTGATTTGTTTGATTCTACAACACAATAATATTGAAAATATACATCGTGACATTAATCTCAGAGTTTTTATTCAATCCAAAATATAATATGCCAATAATCAACGGTTTATAGTTTGTGTTACAAAGATCTATGGATGGATATACTGAACCATTCTCATCTTTTAAATAATTCATAATGTCTTTAAAGGTGCGTGCTATTGCGGGTAAAATAAAACCATAGAATATAGTAATGTAATAATAATAAGAAGAATAAAACTACACTAATATAGTTATATAATAAAATGTGCTATTCATCACGTAAAGTATAGCCTTTGTTTAGGTTCCAGTTAAATATTCTCGCCACTAGGGCGATAAACTTGATTCGAACGTTCACCGAAAATAGAAAGCAGAATCTGCTCGAGTAGAGCAGCAATTTACTCGCTATATGTTGACCCATGATGCATTGCAACGCAAACTTAAAACAGTTGATTATCAAACTTTTATTTTTTAGTAGATAAACAGATAGTTTAGATTGTTGTCATGATAGATATCTTCAGATTATAATGCTGTGTCGTGGCACAATCAAATAATTTCAAATCTTCTGACAACATCCAACGAAGCTGCTTGCTTCTGGCTAAACAGCGCGTGCGTTGTAAAATGCGCATGCGCACTGATTTGAGATGGTTGATTCTGAGATTTTATTGGTTCTCCTGTGCCGAACATCTTGGGCAGAACGGACAAAGTAGAGAATAGTTGAACTTGAAAATAATAGATCACGCCGATAAGGCGGAAATCTTGTAATTAGATTAGAGCTCGTCACGTGACAGCGTTTCTGTTTTACGCTAGTCTTTCGGCGATACACAAATACGAGTTTTTGTCCCAAGACAGGCTAGTATGGAATGCGCCAAGCCTTGGAACTATTTGGGTTAGCAGATCAAATTCCGACTAGGCCACGACTAGTTCAGGATCATTGCTCACCGTGACTTGAATTTTGAGCTACGTTCTTGTGAGAATAGGACAAAGGTTGTTATGAGATCGTGAAGAGTAGTAACTATAGGATGTTATAAGATTTTATTTTATTTATTTATTTACTTAGCACCACGTCTTACTACCCGTTCTGGTTATACGCTTAAGTACTAATTACGCTAATGGATTAGGAATAGGGAAGATTAAATTTAGAGGAAGTGAACCCACATTTGCGTGGAAGGAGAGTGGAAAACCATTTAGGAAAAAACATCCCCAGTTCATCCGATCGAGATTCGAACCTTGATCTCTCCGTACTCGGCAATCTAGCTCAACATGAAACCTGCGCGTTAGCTAACTACGCCACCGAGTCGGGTTATAAGATTAACAATATCCAGTTAGTTTTGGATACTGATTTAGTTACGCGTGCTTGCTTATAGGGCACTCAAATTGTTCTGGGTTCACACAAATTATCAAGTAGTTATTTGAAAGAAGTATCCAATAAACTCATTAATTCACAAGCGTGACTTTCTATAATTTCTGTAACCACCCTGAAAAGTAGTAGTATAACCCTCATAGATTACACTAGATCCCTATCTTATAAGTTATATCACAGTAAGATACCTTACAGGGTAAACAAAGGTTATTAATGATGATTGTATCTGATAAACAAGAAAAGAGATGACTGATCATCCAATACCTGGCCCTGACTACATGTTTTAACTTACTATTGCTTTTAAATGGAAATATTAATCACTTGAGCTGTCGTAGCTTTCAATCAATAGTAATAATTCAATAAAGCTTGCTGGTACAACGAGTTAAGAATGTCATAAAACACATCATATCAGGCGTATAACCCAAATGGGTATTAAGACTCAGTGCTAAAAATAACCATCTGAGCCAGGCATTTTTTGACCCGCTTGGTAAAATGCAAAATGCAAACCATTGTGCTAAGTTCCTCTCTGATATATTAATTCACGAGAAAAGGGCACAGTGAGTCGGTATTTTCAAAAATATCATGTATGCCATTTTTACCAAAACTCGCATTTTATTCCTTTTTTAGTATTAGGCCTACTATAGAAGACACATATTATATGATGCAAAATTGCTACTTTTAAATGTTATAAATTATATAAATGGAAGCTTTCTTTACGATAAAGCCATATTTCAAATGTATAGCCTTTTCCAACAGATATTTGGTCTCGCCTGAAAAAATTACATATTGGGAAATAGGATTTTTAAATTGCCGTATCAGTTATGAAAATTACTATAAACGTGAAACCTAATGTATCGTTCTACCTTGAGTCAGTTACTTGAATACCTGTCATAAGAAGAAATGCAATTTAAGCTTGATAATAATAATGTATATTTATTTAATAAGATAAAATATTTGAAATTACACAATTTTAAATATATTGCTAAATATTCTTCTTTTCACACTTCACTGAGAAGTTTTGATAACATTTTTTTTCAGCTCTTATTTTATATCATTTTTGATAAAAGCGTAAATAAAATATGTGTAGGAGAATAGTTCCAAATCGTCCCATAAATGTTTTGATCCCACATGGATTTTCTATACAACAACACAATGTTTCGCTTGGATGTATCAATCTGTCTCCCATCATTTTGTACTTGTTGGTCATTTTACATTCAATGGGCTTATTAGGGACAGGTTCCGAATAAGCTCTTTATTTAACAAACATGGATCAAAATGATAACTGTGATGGTTAAATATGTGTAGCAATTTATAAATCTAATGACTATCTAATCAATTACAAAGTATTCCCAAATGTTTATGTATTAATCCGTGGATTATACTTGAATATGATTCAGTAATCCACACAATAATATCTAAAATTGATTTTTAAATTTAAATAATGACACACTTATTAGATAGTTTTTATTTTCCTGTTGAAACATTTTACTTGTGACTGTCTGTACTCAAGATTTGTAGGATGCCCTTTGGAATTGTGTAGTGCTTTCATTAAACCGACACCCAAATTTGCATAGTAATATTATTCTGCACAGTGAAGTTGTAATTCTAAATGAGGGAATGCCATCGCTAGCACTGACGTCACATGCATACATGATTACCAGAGAAAAAATATTGTATTACTCAAATAAATAACAACTATGTTAAAGAAACCGTATTATTTTTTTCTAAAAGCAAAATTAAAAATTATCTATACTTCAATCATCTCATACTAAATAGAATAAATTTATTTAACATAAAATTGAAAATCAGTTTGAACTTTGGATTTTATGGACACCTTGATACCATTGGGTTCATGAGAATTTTTGGACAACACTTTCAAGTATTTCCAAATATCTGTTAGCACACATTCTTTCGCACAACTGAAATATTTATTTTGGACACAATTAGGTTAATAATAGGTTTATTTTATTGGCTTGGGTGGCATTTTATTATAGTGTTCTAATGGGTGGCCATAAATCCTTGTAAATTGTTTCTTAGTTGACACAGTCTTAAATGTATCTATTGTATGTGTATTGTATGTGTAGCTATTACAACTATTGGAACACGAGCACTTCCTCCCCTTACTATAAGGGCACATCAAACAGTAGTGTAGCTAACTGAGTCAAATGTATTGTTAACTTCCTCTAGATACACCCACCCATAATTTTAGAGCTGAACACTCTTTCCCCTCATCAAAAATGGTATAGAAAAGACTAGAAATTGAAAATATTAAATGTTTATTTAAACACTGTATTAAAATGGTGTACAAGTCCCTAACATTTGGTATAAAGCTCCTATTGGCTGATATGTACCCACTTGATTTTAAATATACTTTTATTTTATTTTTGCTTGTGCGATTTTTAGCTTAGTTTGTGTTTCCTAGTGTTATTTATTTCGAAGTATACTTTTCTTTAGCAAGGAACTAAATGTTTATTCAAAGATATTATATATATATGCGAGAAGAATTAATACACTTTTTAAAATATTAGTGATTTTATTCTAATCCATTCTTTGTTGTTCTAGTATTTGTTGAGTCGGTTCCCAATACATTTGGAGGAATAAGGCCAATTCTATTTAAGTAGACTACTACATGCTTCAGTTGACGGATGGTCTAAAACGTAAATCTTACAATTGCCTGGACTTCCAATGACGGGGATACCAGGGTTAAAATTCGTGAAGATGGTTTTACTTTAATTGTTTCTCATTCTCCTTCTACACAAATGTGGGTACACTTTCTAAAAATGTAAACTTTCTCATCCTAGACATAATCGTATAATTAGTTCATTAGCGTATTACCTGAAGAGGCAGTTAAAAGAAATGTCAAAAAATTAAAAATTTCCCCACCTCTTAGTAGTAACTGAGTTATACGCCTCTATATTTATTAGGCCATTGGAGTGGGTAGGGTCTATAAGGAGATTGAGTTGAGTTGTGACTGTATTGTTGTGGAGAGAGGTTGGAAAACCGTTTAGTAAAAATACACCCTCAATAAACCTAGCCTAGATTCCATTCCTGGACTCTTGGTCAGCGTAATCCCAGATTAAATGATCTTGACCTTTATACCACGTGCCTATCAATGCGGGCATCTTAAATTTAACTCTCAACTAATTAATACCAAAATATAACCGTGGGTAGTAGGGTCGTTAGGTCAAATGCAAATTAGTTCTCCAATTCGGACACACCTATGATCCGTATATTATGCTACACCCCGAAAATGAAGTTGGCCGTTTCATAAATTGGGCTGGTTCCTGACCATTCCGTTAACTGGCCTCTTCGCACCTCCATATGAGGATCGGGCTAAATACTCGTCTGGTTCATGAAATGGGTAGAACTCATGCTGCCCAGCTCATGGAATAAACTAGTTTTTGCCTGGTCCAGAGAAATGGACATGCGAGGAACCGGTTTGGTCCAAACTTTTAATCGTTTTAGAATAAAAGTTTAGGTTTAATTAAGTTGGGCTGGTTCAGAGTCGGTCTGGCTCATCTTCAGGCCCTCGGTTGGTATTTAATATCGATATTAATCCAGTGCGGTTTTATTTTAAAAATTAAAAAATAAGTTATTAAAGACAATACAATGCGTTTGTTTATATTATGTTTCCAATAAAGAATATACACACCCGCCAAGCCACAATCAGGATTCTTGACCGGGGAATAGAACTTAATCTAATATAATTAAATCATTTTTAATTGCGCCTATAAAAACTAAGCTTAAAAATGACTTTAGTATCACAAAATCAGAACTAAATACAAATAGCCAGCTGAGAAAATAAATTTAGTTCTCACAATTTAAAATAAATACAAATATACATTTGTGTGAAATATAAAAAATAAAATGAAAAAATACTTCCTTTTAAATATAGCTAGGATATATTTTTACTTTCTCGCTTTCATAAAGGTAGAGAAAGTATTGTGATTGTCAAAAAAATTGAACTCAATATTTTGATGAATATCGACGTTTCATGACCCACCGAATCCGAAAAAGTAGTTTTTTAATTTCCGTCCGTCTGTCTATCTATCTATCTATACCTCCAACGAGAGATTCAGGCTAAAACTTGGTATCTATGATTTGCATAGAGTTGCCCTGTATGGTTTTTGGAATTGGATATCTAACCCTAAAATTAAGGGTATCTTACTAGAGGGCAAAAATAGCAAAAGTAAATTTTCTCAAACTCGGCTCAAACGATTTAGATTAAATTTCATTTCTAAACATTTCTAAATATTCTAAAAGAAATATTTACTCTCAATATTTCGGCAAAATTACTTTAAGGGCGTCGGTCTGATGCGTAGATTAATTTTTTTTTTATAATATCTCCTAAACTATTTAATATATGAAATTTCTTATCGTTATAAATATGTAGGTCTATTTATAATACGAATGGTTTATTTGAGACATATTTTTATAAAACCAATAACTTTCAAGCTATATGCATAGTTATATATATATATATATATATTTTTTAACTTTTCGAACACAAAAGGTAAAGTATTGCGACCGTAGAAAAACTAACCTGAAATGTTGATGGATGTCGACGTCTCATGACCCCCGAACCCTAATTGTGGTCTTTACGATGCCGTCTGTCTGTGTGTCTGTTTAATTTTAAAATTAAGATTAGTTTAATAAAGGGCGAAAAGAGAAAAATCAATTTTCTAAAAATCGGCTCCAACGATTTTGATTAAAATTTGTATCTAGGCGTTGATTAATATAATAAATAAACTGGCTATTATTTTTTCCCCATGAAAATGAATTTTAGGGTACTTTACAGAAGGAGAAACTTCCGTATCTCCGCAACTATTTGAGATAATAAATAGCTTTTCATTTCAAAATTGTAGTACTATTAAAATAAAAAAAACTTTTATATGAAATATATTTTTAAAATCCAACAGTTTCTGAGATATTGGTAAATATATAAATACAATTTTATCAGCTTTAGTTTACGAGATACAACTTATGTTTTAATGCACGGTAATAATTCTCCAATGCCATAGAGTAATTAAATATAAGTAAGTGCTCTCAAAAATTTGATGTTGTTTTTCCTTAAACCTCTTATGAGAAATGTTTGTACAACAATGATCTATATCCATTTTAGACTCAATAATCAATATTTACATTTTTTATTGGTCAAAATTTATAAATGAGGAAATTAATAGCAATGCGATTGCATGAAGATTTGCAACACATAATAAAATGTCGAAAATTTTAACCGGAAGTTGAAATTTTAATACGAAGTGTTGACTCTTTTGGACCCAATATTGATCTTTTTTATCGGTCCAAACATACAAATAAAATACAAATAAAATTATAAAATATAAAACTGGGACTAAAAAAAAGTTCTATATAAGTATAGTATAATCTATGCTTGGATTTGCTAGTGTATATTATATCATATTATTTAGTATGACATATATTACGAGTTTTGAATAATTATCTCCACTTTTAAACAATAGAGCGAGAAAGTCCGTGTGGAGTTCCGTACCATTTATTTAATTAATCATTGAAAAAAATATAATTATGGAGAATATTAGAGAGTATAAAATTGAGTAAATAAGAACATGTTTTTAAAGCAGTTCAGAATGTATTATAATAAAGTGAGAAGTTATATTTTTTGCTGTGTAACAAAACATTAGAAAAGTTATTAGTTGATTTACATAATTGCCAATGCTAACTGTACCGAATTAAATTTATAGTCCGTGAACAAAAGCCTCCAACAATCCTACGAGCAAACGCTACGAAAAGAATAACTTTTTCTTGTCAAACTCATAACTTAGTCTTAGCTCTTTATTTGATGCTGCTATTTCATTTATTATTTCATTTTTGTTAAGATCGCGGAACAAGTCTTTTTCAACGTAGATTAACAATAGTGGAGACAAAAGAATTTGGCTTAAGAGAGATCTTAATTATTTTTTGAGAACTTTAAATTTAGAAAAGACTCTCTTACACGTAACTTGCTTATATGGAAGAGTAATTACAAATTTGAAAGCAGCGTACAGGTGATTGAAGATTCCAAATTGTGCTGATATTTTATGTAAAACTAAAAATGCTCAACACCTATGGATATTTATTGGTCTGGAATGCTCATTAATACAATGTGAAAAAATTAACCTCCTGGTCTTTGATATCACCAATCTCGTCCTAATTTTCAGACTCACTACTAAAACCCCTGTCACCATCATAACATGACATTATTTTTATTATTTGAGTGTGAAGGTGTAACGACTATCAAACTGTTTTACTACCAAAATCAAATTATATCTGCTAATACTGGCCGGTTAAGAAATTTTAAATATACCTTAACTCGGAAAATCATCTACTTCAAGTTCAAAAATGACTTTATTTTTTAAATCCAACCATATATAAATAGTCAAGGAACAAGTCCTTATTTTGAACACACCCTTCTTTGATGCTTTCTTAGAGGTTCTTAGGATTTTAAACTAGATAGTTTTGTATCATTGGACAATTTCTCATATTGCATTCTTTTATGATTTGAATTCATATTTCAATAAAATCATCTTGCATATTTACAAGAGTGTAGTGTTTGAATTTTGTTTGAATAGTTTGAGCAAATGTTTGGCATTTTTTCTTACGAGTTTCAAGAAATACGATAGCATATATATGCATCAATTTTGCTTTAATTTGCTCCAATGATATTTCAACTGCGTGCCATGCTTTTAGACAGTACCTAGATTTCGTTTGAAAAATTACTGATACTAGAGAGGTCACATAGTATAAATCTAAAATAGTTGGTGCCATCAGTACATTTTAAAATTGGCTCAATTTTTCAAGTAAAGTGTTCTGCAGTAGGAGCTACCTTCCTTCACATCCACCAAAAAAGAAACAAATGTCAAAAAATCTCCTGAATTCAATTTCAGTTTCCTTAAAATCCCCTATAGAAGGAAGAGTTTTCTGTTTACTCCCCTAATGCGTGACTCCTCTCGTTTATAAGTGATAAAACATGATTGTGCGGAGTGTCCCTCCTTCATTAAGATTTTAGCGTATAGCCTGAATGGGTAGTAAGACTCGGTGCCAGGTATTATTATTATTATTAAGATTTTCACATTGTCATTCTTTTATGAGAGTTGATTAAAATATTATATGACTCTTCGACTAATCCAAACAATCTTCCAAGTAGCTTAAAATTAGCATTGGAATAAGCTATTACAATATTAAGGGCAGGTGTGTAGATCAAGGAGGGATTTTTGATAATTTAAATAGGCTTGAACGTCATTGGATGGACCCTTCATGCTACTCGCTCCGTCAAATGCACTAGCCACAAAATTTGGAATAACCAATTTATTAAACTCTGACTCAAGCTAGTAATTATTTACCATTAGAATTATCTACTACAAGTCCTGACAATTTCAGCAACATTTAGTATAATTTATCATTATCTACAAAAATAACATAAAGAACTAACTGATACATCCATCCATATTTTGTGCTAGCTACCATCAAACTATACATGGATGATTCGCAAAGATTTCTCAAAATTAGGTTTTGATCAAAAATTCCAATCACTTTATTCGTTTGGTTAATTAAATTTTTGTATTAAAATGTAGCCAGTGAACCGCTTCCTAATTTTACTTTAGCAATTAGCTTTCTTTTTTCTTTCTATCATAAATGCATTACTTTACATGATCTTGCAGAATATCATAATCAGCTACTATAAGAACTAGTTCTAGGGAGTTTCCATGATTCATGTACTAACCTAATGTGTACGCCATCTCTTCTTCTGTG
Source organism: Timema californicum (assembly GCA_902141385.1). Taxonomy (NCBI): domain Eukaryota; kingdom Metazoa; phylum Arthropoda; class Insecta; order Phasmatodea; family Timematidae; genus Timema; species Timema californicum. The sequence goes on along the minus strand of CABFOW010001191.1, from coordinate 60,499 downwards.
CTATACTTAACACAAGACAACTACCTAGACCAGAATGGAATGGGGTCTCGCATTAGAAAATGTCCCATAATATCCCGGTATTATATTTAGTATAGCGCCACACTTGAAGCATACTAAGGGCCAGCTTCATAGTCAAGTTTAGTACGCCTCAAGTGCAGCGCTACACTAAATACAAGACGACACCTACCTAAACTCGAATGGAATGGGCCGTTCTCGCATAGGAAACTGGCCCATTCCATTCTGGTTTAGGTAGGTGTCGTCATGAACTTAGTGTAGCGCCGCACTTGAGGCGTACTAAATTTGACTATGAAACTGGCCCAAAGTCTAACTATTAAATAGGTTATTTCTTTTTCTGGATTTGTGAACAAGTCTCAAACTTTGATTTATTAATTTTAAAGAAAGCACAAGTTAAATAAAATCTGAAGAAAAATTGAAAGTTTTGAAACAAGGTTTGGACTGCAGTTTGGATTCTAATCACTAGATCAGAAATCAAAGCTTAGGGTTGATAGTGCTTATCCCATTATCGACTCTCAAAACAAAACAAAATAATACTGATGATTGTTTCATACGATTATATTATTTTTACTTGATATCTATTAAACATAAAACTCGTGACGGTTAATGTCCAAGGTTACAAGTATTACTGAAATGTAAAAAGACTTATTGTTCATGTTAATAATTATAGGATATATTGGAGTTAATTTATTTCAAGTTGGTGACCTGGTGGTCTAGGGGTAAGGTGTTGGACTTCTGTGCTAGGGTCGGTGCTTCAATCTTCGGTCCTGGCACAGATTTATCTGATTTTCAAACCCTTCCTTCACCTCTGACAAGACGTGTATTAATCACAACTTGTGAATGTGGGGAATGCCAGGTCTCCACCGTGGTTCGGATCCCACGTTAAACTGTAGGTCCTCCATTTCATGTCACAATAACCCTACCACAACACATTAGCGTAAGTGCATATAACCCGAACGGGTAGTAAGACGCGCTGCTAATAATAATAATAATAATAATAATAATAAGAAGAATAAGAATAATATAATTCAGGTGGGGTTGAAATTTTCCGTTCAGTAAATCAGTGAAATGTCCCTGTACGATTAGTCCTTGGAGCAGTTTACGATCGATCTCTAACATTCTGTCCTGACTATCCAAGAAGAGGAATTTGAGGGGGAGATCACAATGGAGGGATATCCTGTTTAGAGGAAATGCCATAAGGGAAACCCTATTGAGTGAAACTCGGTTAGGGAAAACCAATTGGAAGGAAACTGTTTTTTTTGTGGTCAAATAAATGTGGGAAGACTTTTTTTTTTCTTTTTCCAAAGTTCACTCTAATGGACACCCAAGTTACAAGTATCCTTGAAAAAGAATAATTTAAAAAGCACTTCTTTTTTTTTTACTTCCTGGCGTCTCATCTCGAACACAATATGAGTATATTGTATTCGAGAATTTGTCTCCTGGGAGCAAACCGTATGTCTTAACGCATCGTTGCTCATTGCCATTAGGTGAGATCCCATCATTTCGAACCGTTAATTGAAATGAACACGAATTGAATTAAAGGGGTTCAAATGGACCTGCCTTGTTTTGAATGTTTGGGGTGAGGGTGGGGGGGTGGGGAGGTGTTAGGGATGGACCAGTAAGCCTGTTCAGTTCTAAATGGTAAGTAGATCAGTGACCTGTCATCAGATTAGCAGCAGCCAACATAAAAATGTTGCCTACCGATGGGTAGACCCTACCCTCGTAACCTGATCACCACTCATCTGAAAACTTATTGCCGGGTCATTTGGCTCACCCGACTAGATTTAATCATGATCCCAACGCTGGCTCACGCTTTAAATCTTCCATTAACGTAATATAGATTGCGTTTCCGTTTCGTGGAGTGGGCTACGAGGTTAGGCCGATTGGGTTTTACTATGTTAACACCTTAATAATGGTACATAATTTTTTTTAATTTTTAAAAACCTAAAAAGTGATTCCATTTTCACCGAGAACATGAAATAAAACGTAGGACAGTCACAGGAGGTCGGTTCTTGAATCCTGACTGGGTTTACTGAAACAATTTTTACTTAATATCATCCCACTTTTTAATCATCTAGATTCTACCTCCTTAATACCCATCGCTTTAGCATAAATATTTAGACATTCCGGACTAGTAATAATACGCGATTAACGTAAACAAAATATAGCCAGTGATAAGTTATAAAATAAATTAATCTAAGCGGTACATATGTCATATTAAAGAAATAATGTTGAGTAGTAAATCTCTAATATAAAGTTTGAACATAATTATACAATTCACAATGTATTCCGCTTATATTACTTAATGTATATTTTAATCGATATTGAGGGTATAATTTATATAGAAATTTAAAAATTACCAGACGCAAATATCGTATATATTGTAAATGTTTAGATTGGTTTCAATTTTATAAAAAAACAACTATATTTTCAGAGAAAAAAATATTTCAAACTGGTTCTCATTTAGTTCATTTTGGATGTATCAGACAATCGAAGCCTCAATATCACAAAACACAGAGAGTTACTTGATGACTAAATATTCTAGAAGCTTGAAAACGCTCGTTTCAACATGAGTAATGTCATTAGTTTGGGCGACATTTATCTAAATAATTGATTTTTAGAGAAGCTTCAAAATATCTAAGTCAAGTTTTAAAATCAAATATCTTTCGATTCGACTTAAGGTTGGATTGTAGGGAACGTGGGAAAAGGTGTTTTTACACTTTTCATAACTAAACACATTTTGGCCAAAATAAAAAAAACCATTTCTCCAGTAGAAATGTATCATTTAATTTTTTCACATGTTGATATCAACAGTTCTTGAATATACTCTACTAACATAGCGGCATTAGATGAGAAACATTTTAAATGAAGCAAGAAAGAAAACGCCATGAGATTCCAGGGCACCCTTGGTAAATATTCAACAGCTGTTGTTATCACCATGCGAAGAAAATTAAAATCCATGACTGTACTAAAACAATATTTGATTTAGTTTGGGGAAAAAAATGCTATAAAAACTGCAAAAACACCTACCTTTTCTCGCGTCCCCTTTCCAGCCACCATGATAAGTTATCTTCTCACACGTTAATTATATTATTATTATTATTATTATTATTATTATACTATAGAGCCACATGGCTGACTCACTCACTTACATTAATGTTCACCCACTTCCAGATGAGCTAGAAACTTGATATTTAGCAAACTTATAGCTTCTAGCCGGTTACCGACGGGAAAATCCTAAAAAGTTAAAAAAAATAATTTTTAACCCCCCCAAAAAATTCAAAATTTCGGAGCAACTTTAAAGTTGGTGCGGACCTTTCTTTAGAGGTCGCTTGTGGCTAAATGGTCAGACCTATAAAAAAAACTGCTCTGGAATTACATTATTTTACATCCATTTGCAAATAAAACTCACTTGCGGCTTGGGGGTGGAACCCCCAACGAGCAAGGCGAGTACCTAATATAAGAGGGCTTAATTAGAGTTTAACTTACGATTTTATAAATCTTTTTAGTATTTAGATTGTCCTCATTTGCAATTTTTATGACTTAATTAGTGAGCCCACCATTTTGCATAATGGTTTAAAGAGATGCTTAGCTAAAACCATTTGGTTCCAATAATATTGTAAGGCTTAACAAGTTTTTATTCCCACATTCAAACCAAATATTTTAATAGGTGGCGAATCATTCACTAAAATACAATGATTTAAAACTCTTGGCCGTAACGGAGTCTTTATAACGACTATTATTGGACACGTGAGTCATATAAATAATTATATTAAATTACTATATAGTTTACTTCACATAGGTGTATCAACTATAATCTAGTATTTTTTAATCGATCATGTACTTTTTCCTAAATTATAGCTGTTAATAATTTATTTTATTAACCAAATCAATGAACTGATAATAAAGTTTTTTCACTTTATTTAAAATTTTAAATCAATAATTATTAAATTAATTGTTACCCTCTTCGGTGGTTACATGGTACAAGTCATAACTCTAGCAATATTCGGAACTGTAGAATTCAACGAGATCATGGTTTGAATCCTGTTCGAGTGTACTCAAGGGGGATTTCCCTAATTGGCTTTTCACTATCTCTCCCCGCAAATTTAGTAACGCTTCCTCTAAATTTAATATTCATCATTCCTAACATATTATTGTATTAGTATGCGCATTAAACCCAAACGGGAAGTAATATGCGATGCTAAAATTAGTTTGGGAAATATTTCAAATTATTGGATCAATAAAAATATACTTTTTTCGTCGATTCAAATCAAATACAATCGAATTTGTATACCAATGATTTGAAGCGATCATAATTTAATTTACACTAACAATTTTAATAAATATGTATTTAATAATATTAATAATTTATTTTGACAGTTACATTAAGCAAAAATAAATTTTCTTATTTGATTAAAATATTTAAAATTTAGATTTTACGGATAATAATAAATTTTAAGTGAGGACAATTATTGCTACAATAAATAAGTGCTGATAAATATAACATACATATACATTCAAAGATAAACACCTAACACCCTAGATATGTAAATAGTTCGTCTTCCTACTGTGCTAATATCCATGGGTTCGATTACTATCTTTGTCGACAAAATATATAAATGAGGAAACTGGGGTTTCCCCTTTCATTGTTATTATTGGTAACAAAACTGACTTGGTGTTGTGTATGTTTTGGAATTAAATTGTCATGTAAGTATTGTACAAATATAATCAGTCTATTATGATAAAACATTAAATACTTCAATAAAATTTCAAAGCTCTATTCAATTATGAGTTTTAAAAAATTGTATTAAAATGTGATTGTTTTAAAGATTTAAAATCTTTGAGTAAAACTTTAGTGGGCAATTTCATAGGTAAGTTTAATTTTATTGGAAAATAGACTCAAGAAATCCTATTAATAATTTATTCCAGAGATTATTTATTTTGGGAAGGGACCGAAATTTAGAAATTAATTAAACATTTACATTCATACATCCAAAGTTAATGAAACGTTTGAATTGATATTTAAAATTTGAAACAATCTCAGAATATTTTAACTATCAGTATATCTCTTATATATATATATTATATATATATATTTATATATATTTTTATTCAAATATATATATATATATTGATTTATACAAATATATTTATATTTAGTCAAACTTTAATTAAAAGGGACTAAAATGGCATTCATATGACCCACTAGATCTGATTTTATTGTATTCATATATAAACTAGTTTGATTTACAACTTTAACATGTAATGAATAATATTAATATCTATAAAATAACACTATCAAAATGGTAAAATATTATCAATTTAAGATACAGAAAATTTGTTTATATCTTCTAAAAGGTTCTTATTATGAAATCTGTGTTGTATAAATCATTTAACACATTATTATATAATAATAATTTAATTAACAGCACCAGTGGTCAGGTGGTAGAGGGAACTATAGCCATACTTGTACTGCACAAAGTTGCATTCAAGGTGAGGCAAGAGTTCGATACCAACAGGATAATCTTGGAGAGGAATGGGGATATTGGGGGGGGAGGGGAAGGACATTATCTTACTTGTGTAATTTTCCAATTTTCTCACATAGTAATATTGTTTCACCAATAATCTAAAACTGTTTAATTCTTCCACAAAATCTAGAATAAGATGTGAATACAGCGTTTTTTAATCTTACTTAATAAAAAGACTAAGAAGCTAAGCATGTTTACTATATCTCCTAACAGCACTTTAGGCTATGTGATATACAATTGCAACTAAATACAACCGATTTTCATGAAAGGCAAAATTTTTCTGAGTGTAGATTGTTTAAATCATAAACAAATAAAAGTTGTGTGGCTTTAAGTGGATCGTTGAAGAGGGGATGAAAATTAAACGAAAAAAGTACACTTATTTGCACTATTATATGACGAAAAACTTTTTGGGTAAATTTAAACAATCTTAATTATACAAGGATAACAAATTTTTTTTAAACTTATCAAAGATATTTAATTTAGTTTTCTAATAATATTATTCATAACTATATCTGAATATCTACCATTTGCGTTAAGTGATTTGACGAGTATACTTTATTTTATTTTAAAATATTTCTAGACACATGCGGTGATTCGCAAAACAAATATTTAATAAATGCATAAAATACAATTTGTATGCAAATAATATTAGATGTATCTATTAAAGCTAATTTATTTTTATTTTGCAAATTAAAATAATTAAAAAACTGCAAAAATTACGGACTACCCTTTCCTTCCATACCAACTTAATATACAAGAACATAAAAGCTTATTAAATTATGTGCCAAATAGATAAAAGCTTTTTTTACTGACAAGCATGTACAAGAATTTTAAAACTTTACTAACTAGCAGTTTGAGCTACACCAAATATATCTCAAATTAGAACGTTCAACATCCGGTTGTCCACCTTTTGATAATTAATCATTGTACAATCTTGAGCTAACTATGGAAATCCCAAAACAGTATTGTAAGATGAATTAAATATTTGAGTCAAAATATTATCTTTTCCACAAACTGAGTGCTCAAACAAACGCAATTAATTAACAGAGCAATCTAAACCTAAGTACGATCATAAAATAAGACAAATTATCTAATAAATAGTGTTACAGAAATATTTCAGAAAATAGAGCATTACAGTTCACTAAAGAGCGTACCAAATAATATTTTTGTTACAGAAACATTGACTAATAAGCATAATAGTTTTTCAGAGAGCATCATGGTTTCACCAAGCTAGTTTGCCAGAACAAGTTAATTTTAACTATTATGTTGCTGGCGTTAATATATCTTTCGATTTCCAGCTTTATTATCGAAATGCTAATGGATCTCTTTTAAGATAATCTTTATTTTCTCATTTCGTTTATTTTTAGATTTTTATGTCTGCCTAAATCAAATTCCAGATTTCTACCATATCGAGAAGTTTTTTAATTATCCCTTTCCTTCCACCTAGTCAAATTCCACATTTTCCAGCCTGTATGGTCATTTTGAAGTTGTCCTTTAATAAACTGGGTAAATTAAAATTTTCCTTCATGCCAAAATAAAGATTTTATAATAACTTTGAAAACGTTTTAAGCTACTACGTTCACCCCCCTCTTCCCACTTTTTTAGTTCCCACATTCCCATTTTAAAATTTTAAGATTTACATTAACTGCATCTTAATTTTGAAATTTATGGTTTGAGTTGGTTTTTATACCCACACTAAATATATAAATCTTCTTCCACACTAAAAAGTAATGAATTTCTAAAAAAACCTTTTAGTATTTAGCACTTATCTTGTTATTTAAGTAATCCCTCTGCATTCCTAGGAAAATTAAATTTTCGGTCTCACATTAATATTTTTTTTCTTAACCCTCCTCCCCTACTTCCATATTTTCTTTATTTGAAATCTTAAGTAATTTATGGTTATTTGGTGTGGTAAATATATCTTCTTTCCAAATTTCAGTTTTCTACTACACAGTGGCTTCTATTAGTTTTGGAAATTTAACCAACTCCTACCCCCATTTAAACAAACACCTCATACTTAGAAATTTTAAGACGAATATGGTTATCTGGAATTGTCCTTTTACCTGAATGCTATATTTAAATTTTCTATCAAGTCTAAAATTGTTTTTATATCCCCTTCCCCTGTTTTCCAAAACATACCAACAAAAAATGTAACATTGTCACCCCTTAATATCCACCTGGAGTGGACTTTTATTTGGATACAGCGTTTCAGTTTTCTATCACTCTGGGTAATATTGGTTTATTATTAGTTTTTGAAATGTAGAACCCCTATACCTCTTTTCTCCAATTTAGCTCTTATAAATCTCAAATTTTAAGATTATTTTTTTATCTGGAGTTGTATCTCTACCATTCTGCCAAATTTTAATTTTATACCAACATTTAAAAGCTTTTTTCTAATTATAGGTACACCATTTCCAAGCTGCCCATTTTGAAATATCCAGATTTTAGATTTTTCTGGTTATAAGAGCAAGTCCGATATCTTCCTGTCAAGCATCATTTCAAGTTTTCATGCACAGGGGATGGGTAAACACAATTATGAGTGAGTCATTGAGTAATACATCTTTCTGCCCCTTTAAGCCTTCCTAAAATATAAAGCACGAAATTAAAAAGTCCCTCAAAAATGTATCATCCAATTTTAGAAAGGAACATTCAATTTAAATTTAATTTCTCTAAGTCTACTGGTACAAAAGAAACACAATTTAATTTTTAAAACTTTCAATCCTCCTTTATTTTATTCCATAAATGTCAAATTTCACCAAACTCTGTTTTTATCTCTTGCCTAGGGTCTAAGAAGTGCATTCACGCCAAATTTAAAGTTTCCAGGCTCAGCGGGAAGGGAAATATGAGGCTGAGTGAGTTTTGTCTTTTATATATAGAAATAATGAGCTTTAACAAAGCTTATCTTAAAATAATGTATAACAAGCCTTTACACACACACACACACACACACACACAGACACATATACACACATACACATTCATGCACTCGTGTAAGGTTTAATCAGAATATTCCAAAACATCAATTTCCCATCGCTTAAAAAGATTTATTCGTGGAGTTTCAAAAGTTTAGGCAGTGCTTATTCATCTGAATACAATGAGATTCATTATTAACGGTGAAGGAAGTCACTATCATATACAAGCACTAAACTAGAAATATTATATTATTTTTACTAATAATTATTGAAATTATATTAATATTATTTATATGCTTATCTCACCGAATTAATGTTTTGAATGTGTCAGAAAACCTTCTTCTCTTTTCCATCATGTCTGTTTTACCATAAATCGGAAAATTAAACTGAAATATTTGAAGTCTTTGTAAATCTTGTAATTACTTATTACTCTATTCTATGGCATTAGAATCACGAAAGTTCATTGTCGTACTTACAAAAGTATGACACCTATACCTATCTTGAGCTAGCTCTATCCAGTCCACCTCATTGCATCATATATCCCACTAAATACTTTAAAATGGATATATATTTTGAAATGTTGATACTAGAATATATTTACAGCGAACTAAGTCATAGACATTAAAATAGTTTAGTTTGGAAAATTTTGGTTCGATTCAGAAATAATTTAAACTGGGTGCCTGAAAATTTTTGTTTTTGAAGGAAACAAAAACAATTTGGTTGCTATATTAGAATTTAAGTGACATTTTACTATTTCATAATTATTTATATTATTTCTAAGATAATATAAAGGACAGTGGCCAACTCTAAATCCATATATATCCTTTTACTATCGGGATATCCACATATTTACACTAATGTGGTAGAGATAAGGAAGGTAGAATAGTACCGTGCTCCACGTCTTACTACCCGTCCGGGATATACACATATTTACACTAATGGGGTAGAGATGAGGAAGGTA
>CABFOW010001191.1:0-48072 GCA_902141385.1 Timema californicum | reverse complement strand
GGGGGGGGGGGGGACCTTGGCACGCCCATCTGGGATACTTATCTCTGCTTCTCTACCATCGGCAAACTAGAAAACACGAGATTAACGCCTTGTGTTTCCAATCCCTTTGTAAAAAAAAAATCTCTTTGGTAAGTCCACTATAAAGCTCTTGTTTGCATATACAGTACCTGGGGAAACTATGCGATGAAAATCTAATAATCCATGTTTGCTAGAGAATTACACAGCCAGAGTGAGAGAGAGAGAGAGAGAAAGAGAGATAGATAGATGGATGTTAGGACAACATGCACATGTAAGTCAAGAGGGGTCAAGGGCAATAAATAGGTACTTGCGTTTTTAAATTTCGCTTAGTGTTATTCACAACCGCAGTCATTGTTTAATGTTTTGTGTCCATGGAGAGAAAGTTAAATAGAAATATAACAGTAAGGATGGGGGAACTATAGTTATGAGAGGGTTTGGAAGGGGGAGGGGGGTAGACAAAAAGGGCCGATTGAGGGAAGGTGAAAAGCAAAGGAAAAAATATAAATTATGTAGACGATCAGTTTTTTTGTTTCTTTTTTTAAATCCATTACGATTTGTTCGCTACCAAAAATGAATGAATTCCGAAGAATAAGCTTAGAGATGATATATGGATATTATAAAGAGATTTCTAGAACAACTTTTTGAAATTATGTGACGGAGAAACTTCCTTCCGTCTAAAGATTCTTTTTTTTAGCAATAAACGTCTTTACACTAATTTTTTTTGTATAATTATGATTAAGAATATTGTGTTCAAACGCTTTTCAAATGCTATCATGCGAATAATCTCTTTGATTGGACTGTGAAGCTCAACACACAATAAGGAGTGGGTATAAATATATAAAGTAAGGTAAGTTATAATTATATAGCTGTGTATGTAATAACACCATAATAAATGAGTACATTCAATGAGTGTTCTTGTCTAGGTAGTATACATATTATTCATATTTAATATTAATATTATATATATATATATATATTAGTACTGTCTAAATAATATAAATACATATCATGGGCATATATTATTGTATATATATATATATATATATATATATTACATTAATTTTGTAAATATATACACAATATCGAATTGCATCCATATACTTTGTATAATATATCATGTATATTTGAGTTATTTTAATTATACAAAATATATAATAAATGTATGATAAATATAAAATATATAACGAATATGTATAAAACATATATTAAGACTATATTATATATATGTATATGTATATACAAAATATATTTATCAATTAAAGTTAATCTCCATAGGTTAGTCAGTAACGTGCATCCCTAATAATTTACAGGTGCTGATTTTCCTAACGTGGTTGGAAAATGTATTATTATGTTGTATTTGGGGCATTAAACTAAACTCCCTGGCGTAAGATTGCAATCCATCCATACAGACCAACAAACCAACCAACCAAGCGACCGCTGTCTGTTGGTGAAGATAGTGCCAACTTCTGCGGTTAGATTGTGTCGTGTGGTCAGAAAAACAAGCTCTTCTGTCTTGTTATCCTAGTTGGGTTTTTTTTTAGACCAGAGCCAGTACTATTTCACTCTAGTAGCTCCTCACTTTTTCTCACAAGGTTGAGTTTGACACCGTTCTAGATTCACTGATTCACAGAAAATCTGGTAGAGCTGGAGATCGTACCCAGTACCTCTGGATCTGTAACCAGGATGTCTGACCAATAGTTCACAAATGAGGTCGTCAAATTAAACGTATCTACTAAATAAATATTATATTTATTTTTGATAAAAACCTCAAAAAATAGACTGCAAAAAACATGGATTTCTAATTCGTAATTCTTCCCCCCCTTCCCAACCTAGCATTGCTTACATATATATATATATATATATATATATATATATATATATATATATACACACACACACACACACATACACGAGAATTTCTCTGTGTCCTACTACCGTTTCTGGTTATACGTATACATGATGATAATTACTCCAATTAGGTAGAGATAAGAAATAAGAATTTATGACGTAGTTTACCCCCATTTACGTAGGAGAGTGGCAAACCATTAAAGAAAAAACCTCCCCAGTAGACCCGAATAGTATTCGAACCCTAACCTCCCCGTCATAAGCAATACCATTTAAAACGAGAGTGGCGCCTTAGACCGTTTGGCCACTGGTGTGGATTCCTAGCACTGCTGAAGATACTGGTCCACGTAAACGATTTGAAAGGTCAGCTTCCTTTCTCATGGATAGAAATCGACCTCGAGTTACACCTTTTATTTGATTTAAACTAATCTGTTCACTTCTATGCCCCTGTCCCAATGAAGTGTACATTAAACCACTGTGATTGTAGGCCTCAAGGCCGGTACATAGAAACGCTAAGCTAAGCTAAGCTAAGATTTGCTCTGCTAACTCTTTAGAAAAATAGCGGACCATGTATTTAAATGTTTTAGTTCACTCAAAAAGCTAAGCTAAGCTACGCCTTGCTACTCCACGCTACGTCTTTTCCGATTTCTGTCCGGGAATTTTTTCCATCTCCCATCTTGAGCCATCTTACGTTGCGCATGCGCATAACGCAACTTGGGCTCCCGTGTTGAACAGACGCAGTGCTTGTTTGGTTAAAATAACTAAAGAGGCGTTGAAGTTTTGTTTTAAGTTTGTTTCACATGTATTTAATTAATATTTTATTTAGGTTTTATATTTAATAAACGTTTTTATATTAAAATGGAAGCTTTAATTGAACAAGACAAACTTCCATCTGCTAAATTGTATTCATCTTTCAAAACAGCTGCTAACAGCAGCATCTTCTCTTCCTGACTACTATCATCTGAACAAGACATTTTGGAGAACGCCATCATAACTAAACGTCACTGAAGCAGACCAGAAAGAAACCACACTGAGCTCGGGAGGAAAAAGTGAGACCATGCCTAGCTTAGCTTAGCTTAGCAATGAGTGTGAAACCAAACAGACAAAGTCTTAGCACAGCACATCATAGCTTAGCTTAGCTTAGCATTGTGTGTGTATCGGCCTTATTGCCGGGAAATTGATCAACTTAACTTCTTAACGTAACGTTCACTTAAGTTTCAATTAACTTTAAGAAAACAGATGTTTGATCACGATTCAAGTAACTTAACGTAACAACTCGAGCCAAACATCTGCACATTGCAGATAAAGTATATATTTTGATCTGTGATTTGTACTATTTGTAAAGTGTTTATGATCTGTGAATGTTTACTGTTTTATATCGGTATAATAAATATTCATCACTAAACTTTTTCTATAAATTTAGCTTTACTATTTTAGTTTAATATTAAATCTACTTTAGCCTAATAATACCATGAGTTGTGAAATATATTGTATATTTTAGTTGGTCATAAAACCAACAAATGAATTAGTAAATAGCCCTCTAGACGCCACTCCCATAATGATTGGCTGGTTAGATCACGTGATAAATTTAATGTAACGTTAAAGTAACATGAAAGACCTCTCAGGACCCACATTAAAATAAGTGAACTGCATGTGAACGTTATGTTAACTGCATCGTGATCGCTTCCATTTAAAAACACGAGGATAAAATGTACGTTAAGTTACGTTAAGTTAACCTTAAGTGAACGTTAAGTTGATTGTGATCCCGGCATAATACCTAGCAAAGGCAAATCTAGTTGCATAAGTAGAGATTCCGTAATTCCGGTATCAAGTTCAACTTAACGTAAAGAAACTATGGTGTGATCATGATTCGAGAAAAGCACAGACGATGAATTTTGATTGTTTAGAAACAAATTGTCCACTAAAATAAAACACAAGCATTTAGGAACGATTAGTCTGCAATTACTTACAACAAAAGCTTTATTGGATGTACAGAATAAAGTGTAACAAGAGGATACAACGTTTCATAGCTCACGAGACGCGAATAGACTGTACCAAAGAAGTATTCTACATGACATTAAAATAACAAATAAGTTACCTACTAAACAACCGTGATGACACTGCTATCAACATATTGGCTAGCTATAGGTGAGTAGTTACGTGTCATTTTCAACGAATCATTTCCAAATGATTCGTGTTTCACAAAAATGAAAGGAATTTGTCCACATTGTGTCATTGATCATTATTCTGATGATGAGACTGATCGACTAACGTTTCATTTATAGAAATTGCGCCGTGTAGAATTATTGCGAGCTGCGGTTTGTGAGATATGTGTGCAGTCATCGCATGAGTTAGAAAATATATTAAATAAAAAAATAAGCTCGTCAACACACAACTTTAATTGAAGGCTGTCTAGACTTTACAGACGTCAGTCAACAAGGGTCGAAATATGAAAACAATTGAGGATGAAATCCAATACAATGATGTAGGTTGTCACACTATAACGTTGAATTTAACTACACCTTTACATTAAAGGAAAAATGAATCCATTAATTATTCTTGTATTGTTCTTGGCTTCTCCCTGTTCATTTTGTTTCCATTTTTCAATAATGATCATTAAAAATGAAGAAAAGTGGATCTCCTTTCCACTTTTAATGAAAGCTTTAAATAACGATTGATTCTAATTAAATTATTGTTATGACGTTAATTTTGTATTCATTTTTATTGAATCATGAATCAGTGACACGTTAAAGCTCGCCCTATCAAATATGTTACCATTCACTTAAGGGTCATATAAAGTGAAAGTTCTCATCTGGGCAACTTATAAGTCAAGTAAACGTTGAATTAACTGCATAGTTATGGCTTCCATTAAAAAAGAGGAATATAACCTTTACGTTACGGGAACATTAAGTGAACGATAAGTTAATCTTGACAGAAGGGGAAGCAATGAAGTGATCTTATCAAGAGATATAAATCACAGATCCCAACCTTGAAATGTGGACTAAGAGGAAATGTGCAAATTAGCCAGCAGTTTGGGGAGACCCACAATGCAAGACAAGAAGTTCTGGTGTTAGAGGGGAGGGAAGGATTGGTCCTTGCGTTGGACGAAGAGAATACCGTGGAAGACATGTCTTAGTGACTGTTAAGAAGGGATAGGAAAGCGAGAGAGAATATATAATGAGAAGGAAACGGAAGGAAACGTTACATTTTGGGAGGCCTTGAAACAGAGCCCGGGGGAACATGAATTTATTTTCCATTATTAATTCAGTAAGTAGAACATGAGTAGAATTAATAGTGCGGAGTGACAAATTCAATTGGAAGCTTAATAAAATGAATAGTGGTTGGAGTTGATTGCAGTGATAGTGAGGCTGGCTATGAACTGAGAGACTGGAGTTGATGACATGGATAGTATAGTGAACTATGAACTGAGAGAAGGGTTGAGTACATGGAGAGTATAGTGAACTATAAACTGAGAGTCTGTGGTTGAATATATTGACAGTATAAAGAGCTATGGACTGAGTGACTGGGGTTGACTACATGGACCATATAGTGAACTATGAACTGAGAGAATGGGGTTTAGTACTTGGAGAGTAAAGTGAACGATGAACTGAGAGACTGGGGTTCAGTACTTTGATAGTATAGTAAACTATAAACTGAGAGACTGGGGTCGAGTACATGGACAGTATAGTGAACTATGAGCTGAGAGACTGGGATTGAGTACATGGAGAGTATAGTGAACTATTAACTGAGAGACTGGGGTCGAGTACATGGACAGTATAGTTAACTCTGAGCTGAGAGACTGGGATTGAGTACATGGAGAGTATAGTGAACTATTAACTGAGATACTGTGGTTGAATACATGGGTAGTATAGTGGACTACAAACTTTTGTCTATCATTCTTAAAACTCTCTGGTATTTTTTCTACCATGACATCTCTTTTTTAAACTTATATTTGATAAGATTGTACAAAATAAAGTCATCCCTATAAATACTTGTATCATATCAAATAACATATTAGTAATCGGAAAATACGTTTTTTAAAAAATAAAGTAATACCCATTTATTCTTGATGTTGTCTCCATTGATCGGGCCAGCCTCAGCCAGCACGTGGACCGAATGCTAAGCTTGTCTGTAATCTGGTTTTTCAGTAAAGGGGAGGTAAATCTACTGATCTCGGTCAGATGTACTGCGAGTTGTTTTTCCTGGACAGATTCCCACTCTCCTTTATGTAAATTTGTGTACATATTTTCTTGTTCCACCATCCTTATTCCTCTTACTCAATTATTGTTAGTATATTCGTATAAACTTGCTTCAGCGGTCGCATGGTCTTTTAATACTTCACTCTCGCAATATACTAGACTACTGATGATGGGGAGATCGGGGTTCGAATCCCGTTCAGGTGTGCCTAGGATTGTTTTTCCTTATTGGTATTCCACCCCTCTTCAATACAAATACAGATACACTTCCTCTAAATTCAACCTTTCCCATATCCTGAACTGGTAGTAAGAAACAATGTTAAATATACGAGTATACCGGGTGAGGCGTTTGAGTTGTCACATTTAAATATTCCGATTACGAAGCATTTTAGATAAAAAAATGTTTGTTATCTCAAATGCTCTCTAATCTCTCAAACACTCGCTCTCTCGAACGTGATATCTCTTGAACGCTTACTCACAAACGCTTGCTCTCTCAAACTACCTCTCTCTCAAATTTCGTATATATACAACTCTCTCGCAAACTCTCTCAAACTCTCGGACTCCAACTATTTCTCATCTCAATCTCACTATATTTAAACTCTCTCGCTCTCAATCTCACTATATCAAAATCTCTCAATCTCACTCTCTATATCTCTATCTCAAACTCACTCTTTCTCAAACCCACTGTCTCTCAAACCCACTCTGCTTCTTAAACGTGCTTTCTCAATTTCTCTCTCTCCAACTATTTCTCTTTAACTTGCTCTCAATCTAATTTTCTTTCTCCAAGCTAATCTCGCCCTCTCTAACTTTCTCTCTAAAGCCCTCTCTCACACGCCCTCACATTTTCTCTCTCCTCTAAAACACAGTATTTTTCTCTTCTCCCATTATTTCTTTCTTTAACACATAAACAAATTTTCACCTTCAATCGCTCACACTCACTCAATCTCTCTCAATTGCTCAGTTTCTTACATTAACTTTCTCACACCTCACACTCACGCTCATTTATTACACTCACATTTTCACACTCACCCACACACTTACACACTCACATACTCAAACACATTCTCATTTTCACTATCACATTTTATCGTTATCTTTATTTTATATCTTATATATAATAAATAAGCCCATTTCCAGTAATAAAAATTACGAGGAAATGACTGAACAGAATTTAAATAACGAACACTCATTTTATAGCAAAGGGAATCAGGAAGCCGATAAAAATGGTGGCCTAAACCAATAACACAATTTTTTTAGCGAACTTTCTATCTTTTCATTCCGTGTGTGCAGTGGTTTATCTATACAATCATACTTTGTTTACATCACCATGGAAATCATGATTTTTATATAGCTGTATATTGGTAAATAAAATATTTCTCTTTGTTTAAAAATAATATCAGCTTAGTTATTGTTACCTGAGTGGCTTGGTGCAATGATTAGATAGATATCTGGGAGAGGGGTCATTTTAATGTTCTCATTGGGGAGAGAAGGGGAAAAATATACGTTTTTGTTCAAATTAAACACCGAAAAATATTTATCAAAGAAAGTTTGATAAGCTTTGATGAGTAAACTTTTAGCTAAAATGTGGATCCTTCCCTAATACAATTTTAAAATACATATTAGTGCAATAATCTGCATCCATTGCTGCAATGACACACTAGTATATATATATATATATATATATNNTATATATATATATATATATACCGTTTTGTCAACGTAGAGCTTATAAAAATATTATTGAGAAATATTAAACGATAATTTAAAATCGTTTAATCGGAATCTTTAAATATTTTGTAGAGTTTACTTTTTATGTGAATTTTCGATATTCCAAACCAAAACTTATATTTTTATTCGAGATCAAGTAGTACTATTACTGTTCTTTCCCCTATCATATGTTTCTCTTTTGTCTAAACTTTGAATACACATGTACCCCTTTAAGCCAAACAGTTCTTACAACCAAAATATTAGAAAATTAATGGAAACGTTCGAGCTTTGATAACATTTAAATAGGTAGATTAATCTTTATAACATTTTTATAGCTGGGTTTGAGCTAGATTATGATATTGGCAGAAAGAAACTTAAAAAAAATATAAGCATATTTTTTAGCGGTCAACATTGCAATATTTAACTACTTTATTAGTTTTATTTAAAAGTATTTTTAATATAGATAAAGAATAACAGTTGAAGATCAAATGATTTGACGTGTTAATACGTAAACAGTGGATCCAATTACTTTTTTTTAGCAGTCAGATAAGTCTCTTCTTATGAAAATTGAACTGTATAGCGTCTGAAGATGGGGCATTTTAAAATACTTATTGACATGAAGGTGGTAAAAATGAAACGTTTGGCTTGGAGGTCAAATCAAAGAGCTATAAAAATCTCGAAATTTAATAATTTTGAAGATCATACAATTAGATAAAAAGTCGATTAAGGACTCATTTTTTAAAAGTGTTTGAAACCAAATAAAACGTTTCAAATTTGTTTGGGAGAGATAACTTGCAATAAACGATTCAACTAATCACTGGTTTGAGATATAAAACCAAAATTCATGGTCTGGGATATAAATTTTTGCACATTGTTTCATGTGAACTTATTCTCATGAAGTATTATATTTAAGATGGTCTGGTGTTATCAGGTCCTGACTTCTTCATTTCACGTTTTCTTAAACATTTTAGATTTATGACGCTGGTGTTTTCCAAATTATTACTCATAAGGTGACATCTTATTTCACACGTTGTTGTACAGCTGGCTGATGAAATGAATACAAATTACGTCTCTAGATAAGTAGGCGACGAAACTCTCGAATATTTTTAAATTACTCTAAAGAGGTTCTCTTTGTTTTTTTATGACCTAACTTGGAAGGAAAATCAAATAGCGTTAGTATCACCAGGCCTTTAACAATTAAAAAAAAATTAAAATATTTTCTTTGTACTAAAATTGTTCATTTTTAGAGATTAAAGGATTTCAATCTTGACTCGATATTCAAAATACAATTTAAGATTTGGATTAGGATTTGATAAATATAACATTTGACTCATCTCACCTCAACCCTATTACAGATGAAACACAAGCCAAAATATGCATACTATTGAAATAAAGACACAAAGCAATACATCCAACCTATTTAACAAGAAAAACAAGCCAATATTCGCACACTATTGAACCAACGTATCAAAGCACTACATCCATTCAATTTAACAAGAAGAGCAAGACAATATCTGCACACTATTGAACCAACGTATCAAAGCACTACATCCATCCTATTTAACAAGAAGAGCAAGACAATATATGCACACTATTGAACTTACGTATCAAAGCACTACATCCATCCTATTTAACAATAAGAGCAAGACAATATATGCACACTATTGAACCAACGTATCAAAGCACTACATCCATTCAATTTAACAAGAAGAGCAAGACAATATCTGCATATTATTGAACCAAAGGCTCAAAGCACTACATCCATCCTATTTAACAAGAAGGGCAAGACAATATCAGCACACTATTGAACCAACGTATCAAAGCACTACATCCATTCAATTTAACAAGAAGAGCAAGACAATATCTGCACACTATTGAACCAACGTATCAAAGCACTACATCCATCCTATTTAACAAGAAGAGCAAGCCAATATCTGCACACTATTGAGCCAAAGGCTCAAAGCACTACATCCATCCTATTTAACAATAAGAGCAAGACAATATATGCACACTATTGAACCAAAGGCTCAAAGTACTACATCCATCCTATTTAACAACACTAGACCCTTCCTTCACCTCTGACAAGACATCTTGTGAATGTGGGGAATGCCAGGTCTCCACCGTGGTTAGGATTCAACGTTAAACTGTAGGTCCTCCATTTCATCTCACAATCACCCTACCATTACACATTAGCGTAAGTGCGTATAACCCGAACGGGTAGTAAGACGCGGTGCTAATAATAATAATAACAAGAAGAGCTAGCCAATATCTGCACACTATTGAACCAAAGGCTCAAAGCACTACATCCTATTTAACAAGAAGAGCAAGACAATATATGCACACTATTGAACCAAAGGCTAAAAGCACAACATCCATACTATTTAACAAGAAGAGCAAGACAATATATGCACACTATTGAACCAAAGGCTAAAAGCACTACATCCATCCTATTTAACAAGAAGAGCAAGACAATATATGCACACTATTGAACCAAAGGCTCAAAGCACTACATCCATCATATTTAACAAGAAGAGCAAGACAATATATGCACACTATTGAACCAAAGGCTAAAAGCACTACATCCACCCTATTTAACAACACGAGAAAGCCAACATATGCAAATGATTATAACCTGAACAGGTATTAAGACGCAGTGCTAAATGTTATATAACTACCTAGGATGGCCACCTAGCACAATTTGACCATTGACCCTGACGTGTAGAGAGTGTGTATTGTGATGATTACGCAATGCTGTTATCGCTCTCTGATTGGTTGTTACGAAATGTTGAAGTCACTCTCTGTTTGGTTGTAACGAAATGTTGATGTCGCTCTCTGTTTGGTTGTTACGAAATGTTGAAGTCGCTCTCTGTTTGGTTGTTACGAAATGTTGATGTGGCTCTCTGTTTGGTTGTTACGAAATGTTGATGTCGCTCTGTGTTTGGTTGTTACGTATGTTGTGTTGCTCTCTGATTAGTTCTCCCTCCCCTCCCCCTGACCACCTTTCAGCAGTTTATTCTTTTCTAAACTTGATTTTTTATGGCTGTTTAGAATTAGGATGGGCCGTTGGAATTTTTTTTAATGGTGTGGGGAGTTTATTGTCGTAGGATTGGGAAGGGCGTTGGAGTTTATTTTTTTGTTATTGGCGAGCAGTCCACGGCGTTGGGCACTCCTCCCCCCAGCATCGCTAATGAGCGCTGGGAGCATCTTCTCTGGCCAGCCGCTTAGCGAAAAGTGTGACCACCGAGCAGCTGACAGCATATCACGGCCGTAAGAAACCTTTCACTTCCCATCACTCCCCCCTCCTTCAAGGCATGTGTCGCAACCCCTTATGTGTGTAATGGGTTTTCCCTGTGTCGCAACTCCCTATGTGATGGGTTTTCCCTGAAGACTGGCGCCAACTTGGCGTCTCGACAAGACAGGTATATAACACGAACTTGAATGATGTCGCAATGGGTTTTCCATGATGACTGGCGCCAGTTTGGAGGCTCAAAAAAGACAGTAATAGATCGTGACCTTGAAACCGTAAGCTAGGTCATTGACTCTGGCAAACCTCTTCATGGCAATGGGTTTTCCTGATGACGTCATCGAAATGTCGCATCCCTGATGACTGGTGCCAGTTTGGCGGCTCAACAAGACAAGTCGAGACAAGAATAGATCGTGACCTTGAAACCGTGAGCTAGTACAAGAGGTCATTGACCCTGTTCATGTTTGGTGCCAGTTTGTCGGCTCTACAAGTCGAGACTCATATCTGCTTATCCTACGTGTAAGGGAGATAAAGTTTTTTGAGTGAATAAAACACGATATTTAAAAAAAATGTTATAAATTAAAGGTTTTACAGACATACATTAAAAGTTTCACAAACATACATCATATTTATTATACACTTTTACATGAATGTCGCATATGTTCGTTCATACGTTTTTCTACAGTGTCTCTTAGATACGTTAGAAAAGTTGTTTTTAGTTCAGAATCCAGCATGTAATAATCCAAATCAATGACTTGACGTGTCAAGTAGGTAGCACTGATAATATCCAGCTTTCTGATTTGCGTTTTCTTCATAGGCTGTTCAAGATCGATGAAATCCGCTGATTCTGTTAGCGTGTGGCATACATCCACGATCAAATCGTTGCAATATCGTGCGATGGGTGTTGACCACATATCCTGGCAAAGGACGGCGACTTCAATGAGGTCCCATACATTACAAATACAGGCCCAGCTAGGTGCTAGATAGGCGACCCATTTGAGTCCGGCGTCTTGTTTCTCGCTGATGATGACATACGGTCACCGCACATGCGTCTCAGAGTGATTTCATGATTAGTCAGACTAACGTACTGAGGAGGTCACGTGTTGCTGAAAAACTATAATTTGACCGACCTGTAGGTGCCCAATTGTTGCCAATCTGTATGGTTAAACACCGCACAAATCCCTCCACATTTTTCTAGCTGAACATAGAGCGTAAAATTAATCTTGACGTTCATGCCGACGATGTCTCCTTTGGCGTCAACTTCGCCCAGTGGGAACAAAGTGTTGAAAATATTGGTGATGGCGAGAGCTTCACCGGCTTTGCTTTGTGGGTGCAAACATCTTGACCTTCTATGATATTTGATCGCTTCGATGACTGTCACGGTTATGGCAGGCACGCTGTCGGAACGCCCCTTTTATAGGCACACGCTGATTGGACAGAGCCTCTTGAGGGGTGGCAGGAATCTACAGTCTTGAAAAAGTGTTGTAATATCTCACCACCTTAGCGTCTTTGCCTGTATGATTGGTGGGAAATAATAGGGTTAGGAAAGTTCTCGTCGGAATATTCTGGGTGCGATAGAGAAGTTACATGAGAAAATAATGGTCGAAAACATCCGAGGCTATGCTTTGAAATTGTAGCGTGCTATAAGACTTGCGGGAAGTGTTTTTGTGCATAAATACCAGATATGACTTTATACGGGATCGAAAACCATAACTATCAAAATATTCTACCACTCCGTTCTTGTCTATAAACATGGCGACCCAATTTGTTCCAGGCTTGGAGTGTAGCCCAGTGTTGATGACGAGAGCGTCACATCAGGTTATTCTAAATGGTAGTTGATCAGCAGGAAAAACACCCGACCGTACAGAACGAAACCACGGGTTTGTTTGTAGCGTCCGTCTTATGGTGTGCATGTTAATATTCAATCATCCCATCTCAAAGTCCCTCAACGATGGAGGCCGAACAGAAATTCCATTTCCATGTTAAGTAATGTACGCATACATCTAAATCACCCAGTTCCTTGACAATAAGCTCTTTGCTGTCGTTGATGAAGCTCTGGAAATCCACAATGTCGTCCATGATTTAAATGACGAGTGTAAGGGGCAGTAAGCCGCTTACATTAACTCCCATATTCGGTCACGACGTTTCTGTCCTTGTCGATTGGGATGATGTTTGCAAACTCCCCGTTTACGATACAATTGATGATATCGGTGAGAGCTAAGGTGGAGCATACTTCGATGCTCAGAGAGCAAAAGCTCGTCAAATTCCAATGCGATGCAATGTGGGCGGACAGATTAAGTGTGAAATTGAAAGACATGAGATGGCATCCCTTAGGGAAGGATTCCCGTGTGATGTCGCTACCTTCGTTCATGAAATCGATAACCGTTCCGGAAAACATTGCGTGGTAGGACATGACATAGTTGCGGTTTGAAAAATCGGGCTGTAGCGGTTTCGATGGCATTTGTTCCCCGTCCACGTACAGCGAGAAATGGTTCATGACGTAGGTTTGGGAGTTGAACGGGTTTTTGATGGCGTCACCGTTAAACGCAACTTTTGATTAAAAAAAATCCCACAATGCATCGTATGGGTAACTGTCCTGTTAATACATTGTACAGTGTTTTCCCTTGAATACCCGTAGGAATAGTGAGTGTTTTTACTTCCAAGCGGATGATGGGATAAATTTCGGGACTGGTGTTTAATGCTTTGGCATGTTCCAACAGTATAGAAGGTGATACTTTGACACGTTGCGATAGAAGGCCGGATTCGGTGATGTGAACCATATGTGAAGGAGTTTAGGGACGGCCATAAGACTAAGCCCGTCTCTGGAACGGACCAATTTGACTCGAAGTTCGGTGCCGTTCAAAAGGTATTTCTCTTGGTTAAACACGCCACCATGTAGATCTCCCAATAGATCCACCATCTTACTTTTTGTGGTGAGACTGCGACAGGCCTCAAATCCCTTGTTGCAGGCCTTAGCCCTCCTCAATAAATCTGGGGCTGTCTGTGAATCACAGACCTCATGTGTTCTTTTGGCGTCACTGTAGTAATTGAGCAGCGTCTCAATGTACGATCTATTAGCTTACTTGTTGCCGGGGGGTGAGATTAGTTTTTGGTATAAAAATACATCCACATGTGTGAATAGCGAATGCAACCAGTTGTTGAGGGGAGCGATTTTATCCACCTCAGTGAAAGCACCATCGTCGGGTTTCATAATGGCCGCCCTGAAATTGAGCAAAGTCTTTGAAAGATTGATATAGATCTCGTCTTGACCGGTAACGGTAAATTCGATGGGCGAATAATCGGTGAAGGAAGAGACAAGTTTATACTGGAGCCATTGTCCATTTCAAGACTGGTTTGCGTAAGTGGGACCGAACAGAGATCGAGTTAACTGCTGGCACACTTATAGGATTAGGGGGGTAGAAATGAAATTTCAGCTGCCAATATTTACCGCTTCTTTCTTGACCTTTTTACGTCAGGCAATGACAGGAGACAAACCTCGGTGGCTCTTACAACACCCTTTATAGCCTGAGCCGATTAATAGCGGGTCGATCTTCTGCTCCGCTCCTGCGATCGTACACGCCTCTCTGAAAATACCCACTTTTGCTTTTTCCATGAGCATATCTATAAACTTGAGACAGGCCTTCCGTAGGATCTCTACATCTTTCACGCAATACAGTTCCAACTCACGGTTAAAATCAAAGACATAATTTTCTTTGACCAACGTTATACCACTTCTCAAAGTGCTTCTTTCCTTCTTGGTCATCTTGGACAATGACATCGGGAGAAAGTTCAACTAGTCAATAAATTGGAGCGGGCCGTAATGCATGGACATGATTTGCCCACCGTTCATTATGAGCTCTGGAGAACATTTTTTTTACCTCCATCATATATTTAAAAATGAAATTCCCATCATAGCCTTTCACATTATGACCTAGGAGGGTGAAATTCTTAAATTTTGTTGATTTAATTTGCACTATAAATCCAAAAAATTAGGCCATTGTGGTATCACCCTTGAATATGCGAGTCCTATCACCCCCGCATTCAGTGCAATGATGGTCATTTACAAATATATGAAGGCAGGCCTTGCAACACAACTGCGCGACACAGAGGTTAGGTTCATGCAAGTACGTGTTGACCGCACCTTGAAGAAAGGTTTCTTGTCTGCATTCAAAATCATCCAATACAAACTTGAAATTGCTCTTATCCATTGTCGGGTTGGATGGGGCTTGCTTCATATAGCAGAAATGACCAAAAGGACGATGGATATCGCATACTCTACAAAAAGTCTCATAGCACCTATGAGAATATTTTGATCTTTCCAAACTGAAAAGTTGCCCACTGACCTCACAAACATTTTTGACATCGCAGACCAACATGCGACCTCTGTAAAAACCGGGATGTTAATGGTTATCAAAACATGTGTGGTTTGTGAACCAACGCCCACAGTCCTTACAAGTCACATTTAGACCTCACCTGCAGACCGTTTTAGCGTAGCACTTTTTGCGCTTGTGCTTATTCTTATTACTGAACGGTACACGGCACTCATGGAAAAAGTACGAGCACTTAAATGCGGCTGTCAAGGATATTATGACATAAAAATTGTTTTGCTTATCGTCGTGAAAATACAAATCAAGTTGGCCCTTAAGGGAATGTTCGGAAGGAGTAGGCCCCTCTTATAAAACATCCCTCTCCCGACGTTCCCTGAACACTGTTATTTTGTATTCGGAGAGGTATGTTTGAAATAGTTTCAGTTCAGTTATTCCACCACCTTTCAAAATATTCACACAGTCATCACGGCATAAATCTTCTGCTTTGTATTTTTGGATAGGATGACCCATTTTTATTTGTTTAAAGGTGTTCATGGCTATGATATCCTGGTTCTCTTTTAATGTCACATATAGCTTAGGTGACAACCTATCCACGGGCAAGACAAAGTGTATCGTTACCATTTTGAATCGTAATGATTCCATTGTTATTAAGGCTATATGTACTTGTGGGAGAGAGTTTATCACATTTATGATTACCCCTCCATGTGGCTCTATAAAGCTGTGTAGCGTGATATACAAGAGGGACGAAGTGACACTGGATCTAAGCTATCCCCCGTTTTAAAACCATACAATTGGGCAGCAAACTGCATCTTTTTTCAGCTCATAATTGAATTTCAATTCCATCTGTTCTTTCAATAAGTAACCAAGATTACCTCTAAAGTCTTTTTGGCCTCTAAAGTGACTTGAAATGCCATATGTTATTCCGATAAGTAACCAAGTTTACCACACCACGCTAATGATTTAATAAATCTAGTTTTAAATAAGGTTTTGGGGGAAAACATGTCTTAGACAAATTGGTAAAAATAGCTATTAATATTAGAGTGGTAATTTTTAATGATCAGAACTAAGTTTTCTATTGGTAGAAATAATTTTGTTTTAAAATTAAATAAAACATTTTTTCCAGCTCATAATTGAATTGCAATTCCATCTGTTATTTCAATAAGTAACCAATATTACCTCTAAAATATTTTTGCCTCTATAGTGACTTGAAATTCCATCTGTTATTTCGATAAGTAACCAAGTTTACCACACAACGCTAATGATTTAATAAATCAAATTTAAATAAGGTATTGGGGGGAAACATGTCTAAGACAATTTGATAAAAATAGCTATTAATATTAGAGTGGTAATTTTTAATGGTCAGAATTAAGTTTTTTAATTGGTAGAAATAATTTTGTTTTAGAATGAAATAAAGCATTTTTTTCATTGAATATTATAATTTAATTTAAATCCGTTACTGATTTCCAGCCTAAAGCTCGGGTCACTTTTTTATTAATAAAATGCGAATAACTTAAAGACTAGGATATTCACAAATTCATCCCAATGTCCTAATTTATCAGACTGACATTTTTAGCCGTGTCAGGAATAAAACCCGGGACCGATAGTCTAGTATACAGACATGCTATCGAATGCGCTAAGGTGGTGGTTGAATTTGATCCAGCACATTGCAAGCACGGCTAATTCGACAGTAATAAATGTCTCTCTTTTCTCTTATTTGTAAAAAAATAACCTTTTATACCATGAATATAAGAGCTAATATTCTCCAAATGGTCAACTGACAAAAGGTTTTGGTATGCCAGCGAAACAACGGTGGTTTGAGGGAATAGAGTACGTGGATAATTCTTGCGTAATAAACTGTCTATTTCCAACCTAATGGCTTTAGTATAGTTACTTGTAGATGGAGCTAAAATATATAGTGGTAAACTTACATATTAGATGGTCTATGGCGTCTAAATCACCCCAAACATCAGGGATTGAATTTCCGTTAGCGTCAGCAGGGTGCTGGGGGCTGAAGGCTGACGGCAGCGTGAGGACGATGGTGGCGGCGTGCAGAGCACCAACCTCTTCTAGAGGGTGCGCCGGTACAGGGCCTATCACTTCGCCGTTTTCAAGAGGTGGCACCCGCACACACTGTTAAATCCCGTGCGGGTGCTACTTTCTACGTCAGACCAGTGTCCAGCTCGTACAGATCGCATTATTTTGAAATTAAATAAGTACATAATAATTACGATCTAGGGAGAAAAAACCACTGACAATTATATAAAATCTATAGCAGGACGTTAATTACCCATGGAAAATTCGCCATCCGCCAAGCAAATTTGGTCCTCGCTAAAAAGAGCTAAATCATCTGGGCTACCCAGCGCTACTGACGCTGCAGGTGGAGGGGGTGCGTCTTCTTTTTGACGGTCTGTCAAAGTAACAAATACAGCTGTACACCAAAGACGTAATAAGCAAAAGAGTAACCATTAAAATATACAAAACGCTTTTAAAACATACCTGAATTAATCAAATTTTCCAGCGCGTCGAAATTCATTATGATGTTTACAGGCCGCAATTATTAATTATAATAGCCAAATGTAATGATTTCAAGGTGTATTTATATTCGCTTCAACGGGGTGTACCCTATGCAGTGACGACTCGTGTATAGGCTCTGCGGAACTGCAGCACCCCCTATTTCCACTTGATATAATCGATAACATTTAATATAATGAGTTCTTTTTTCTTTAATTCTTTATTTATTTTCGTAGTACAATATATAATCCTTAAGCTTAGTGTCATTACTTCAGTAACCATCTCCCAGTTTATGAAACAGATACAAAAATCTTTGTATGGAACTGTGCGCTTCACAGTGCCTGCGATGTGATGTTTTACTGTTGTGCGCATGCGCACATAGGATGGAGGTGAGGAGGAAGGATGGACTGCCAGGTCGAGAGAGTACTGTTTCTCTCACATTGCTAGCTCTGCAGTAATGGTGGAAGGATTTTTTTTACTCAGTGTGTGTTGTGTTTAAAACCCGTTTACAATATTCTTGAATGTGATAAAGTGTAGAAGCGTATAGAATTAGATTATTATTCTGCTTCCAGATATTCTATTTGATTCATTTTTTTCGGTTATTTTATTTAACAGAAGGACTAAATGTGCTTGCAGTATTTTCAATGGAGGAAAATTTCCTCAATTGGCATGTAGATATCAAGGAGAAAATTATTGAACTTTTTGCGCAAATTAAAACAAGAAGAATGGATTTCATTTTTTAATGAATAGATCAAGGTTTAACTGTAACAATTTAAGTTAAAGTGAGTAAAAAGTTTTTTTTTAAAAGATTTCATCCAGTTTCTGAATAAATTTTCTTTTTATAATTTTTTTTTCCTTTTACACAATTTTAAAACAAAGGCTAAACATTTTCTGGAGCAGAACCTCCACTAATTTTAGCTATGAGTCGTCACTGGCCGCATATAAAGGTGACGGCTTCTCATTGGTCGTAAATATTGTTTCCGCATCAGTGATTGCCCGAGCCGAGTAAATTAGCATCTATTTACAGTTATCCGACATTAACGTTAGCTCTCCCGCTGAGGATGGAGCTGTGGCTAAAGGGATCCTATATACCATGAAGGACTGCCGGTCATGTTTATTTTTCCATTAGCGCAAATGTGGTCACACATCTCACCCCTCTAATGGGAGGAGGTAGGGGATTCGTGTCCTTGCAAGGTTGACAAACGCTAATCCTAACTAAATGCATAAATAATAGCTTTGGCTGTTTTCACATTTCAGCCCTGCGAAAATGACGGTACATAATTAGTTTTATTCTCTCTTTCTCTCTCATTCGGGCAAATATATCCAAATGGTTTTGGAGGGTTTGGCTTCCCACTCGTGTTCAGTTGTCAATAACGCGCAAATGTGGCACACATCTCGCCCTGTGACGTAAGGTGGTTGGTGTTCAATTCCCTTAGAGGGTTACAAACGCTTATTACTTCACATTTAAATCCCTGGCAAATGCTGTTACACATTTCACCTGGTTAAAATCAGCTCTTATCTCACGCTCCCCTGAAGATATTAGTTCGAATCCCTGTCGTGCGTATGTACTGAGGCCGGTTTCCTCCCTCATCGTTCATGGCTTGTGCCCCTGACGTGTAGTAAGACGCAATTCTAAATAACGATAAGCTTAACTTCGTGGCTATTAGCAGGGAGGTAGGGAGGATTGAATCCAGGTCAATCAGGTCGCTCAGCTTCACACAAATGCAGTGACATTTTATATCTTCCTCAACCCTGATATTACTTATGAATTTATGTAGTTATATATTATTTCATCAAAATATAGTTGCACACATTAAAGTCAAGTTACTCAATTCAACATTACCTATGATTTAATGTAAGATTTATATATTATTTCGTCAAAATATAGTTGCGAACATTAAATTCAAGTTACTCAATTTAATATTACCTATGAATTAATGCAAGAGTTATATATTATTCCGACGAAATATAGTTGCGAACATTAAATTAATTTTTCTGTTGTTATAAGTGGCTTGAGAAATAAAACGGTTGTTTCTTTTTTCCACTTTATCCTTGGATAGCAATCTTCCGTCAAAATGCATTTTATAATTTTTTATACTTGGATCAATGGTCGCATGGTATAAGGTATCATTATATGGCCAGTGACAGAGTTATCGACGTTGGAAGCAAATTCGGGTACACATTCTACCTGGTCTAGTAAAATTTGGTTGACCGGCAAAATGGTGGGGGCGCAGGAAGTACGGGCGTTCTAACAGACATTAGCTGTGCTAAAGATATCGAGGTTCGAATACGGTTGTGCACGCTATCTAAATGTCAGGCTCATCTAAATCTGGCGGGAGGAAATCGAATCCTTTGTCCCAGAGTGGCCATTAGAATGCACATCTGAACCCGCGGCCTTCAGAAGGCCACTACCGATGCGCAAAGTGGCGTTGGGGATGGGGAGAGGTTAAGCATATCTGAACCAGTGACCCTCAGAGGGCCACGACCAATGCACCAAGTGGCCTTGAAGGTTCATAACTCTTCAACAGGGTCATTTCCACCCTCTTTCAAAATTTATAACAAGTTACGGTTGTTGCAACATCTGACTACCCCACTGAGGAGTGGTATGATGAAGTGAGGGGAGGGGGTGAAGGGAAATGAAGTACAACAGTCTTGCGAGAGGGAGTAGTCAGTGTAATTTAGTTCGTTCTGTGCCGTGGCGATGTAAGGAGGCTGGTGAGTGAGGGAAAAGTGAAAGGGGTATCACGGCCGTGGTACTCTGTCAGCTGCTCTGTGGTCACACTCTTCACTAAGCGGCCGGCTAGAGAAGATACTCCCATTGCTCACTAGTGATGCTGAGGGAGGATTGCCCAACGCTGTGTACTGCACGCCAATAAATAAAAAATAAACTCCAACGCCCATCCCAACCCTATGACAATAAACTCCCCACACCAATAAAAAAAACTCCAACGCTCGTCCCAATCCTAACCAGACATAGAAAACACAAGTTTGGACAAGAATAAACTACTGAGAAGTGTTCGGTGGAGGGGAATAGGGGGACGGGAAAAACCAATCAGAGAGTGAAACAACATTACGTAACCACCAAACAGAGAGAGCGACAACAACATTGTGTAATCATCACAATATACACTTTCTCCACATCAGAGTCAAAGGTCAAAGGTAAAATTGTGCTAGGTGGCCATCCTAGGTAGTTATATACACCCTATTGAACCAAAGGTGCACGATCCCACATCAACCCTATTGAACCTGAAATTCAAGTCACTACATCAAACTCACAGCTTAAAAAATATTCCCCTTTCAGTCTGTAATTGTTTACAAGGTGACAGTGAGTAATTTAATTTTGTGGATGGCACGAAATACAGAAATAATTGAATTAACCTGCTTCCTTATGTCTTTGTACGAGCGTGTTTGCCTTTCTATCCATCTAACTAGATCCTGAAGCACTCTTAGCTCCTGTGGGTAGGATGCGCACATATTTGAAAAGATTTTGAACAAACATGACTCGGAAGTGAATAAAAGAAAAAAATATATAGAGGAGAGTTGTTCATGCATAATAGAAATAATTTAGTGTTCAAATCCACTCGCATATGAACGTATGTACTTGTTTATAATCTTATAAAATTTATTCTGTGCTCCACGTTTTACTACACGTCCGGGATATCCACATATTTAAGATTTGAGATGGATGTAAGAAATGTTGAATTGGGATGAATTGGTCTATTATTGGCGTGGAGAGAGAGTAGGAAATATTTAGGAAAAATAACTTCAGAGAACCTTGCTGGGACTTGAAACCCTAAATTTCTTGCACTGTTTATTCAGACTAGGCTGGACTGTTGCTTGAATCTATCTCCAGTGGTGCACGTGTTAAAATTGTTTGTTTAACAGGGTAAATTAAAGGGTCTAATATTTGGTGGCTGAGTGAGTGGTTCAGGACTTTAGGGTCAGTTTCATAGTAAGACTTAATACAAGACCACACCTACCTAGACCAGAATTGAATGGGTCAGAATATATCTGCCAGTTTTAGATAAAACTGGCCCATGCGTTTGACAGTTACCATGGAACAAATATCTGGACGGATAAAGAGATTCGCCAAAGGCCATGAGGTCAAGTTAAAACAGATCCTCACTTTTCTCGGGCAATATTTATTCATCGCTTAGGCAATATGTATTCATACACACACACACACACACACACACACATATATAATATATACATGCATACACAAATACATATTATTTATACATACATACATACATACATAATCACGCTTTTCTATTATGGGGTAGGCAAGAAACTGAATATAGCTAAAAAAACTTAATCAATCCTCACTAACTTTAATCACACTTCCCTTTCATTACATACTTCCTTCGCTTCAACAACATCCATACACTGAGTCATACATGCTTTTTTATTCTTATAACTCTTAATGATTCTCGTTTCACACATTCATCAATAACATTAAGTCATGTTTTAGATGGTTGACCCCTTCCTTTTGATCCACACACTCTACCATCATATATTTGATTCGTCACTTAACCCACTCTCATCCTCTCAACATGCCCAAACTAACCTAAGACGCGTCTTTCACATTAACCAATTGTATATGTGTCATAATAGTAATCCAAATTAATTTTATTATTATTTAGCACCGCGTTTTACTACCCGTTCGAGTTATACGCTTTAAGTACTAATTACGCTAATGGATTAGGAATTGGGGAGGTGTAATTAGAGGAAGAAAACCCGCATTTGCGTGGAGGGAAAGTGGAAAACCCTATAGGAAAAACCACCCCCAGTTCACCCGACCGAGATTCGAACCTTGATCTCCCTGTCCTCAGCAATCGAGCTCAACACGACTAGCGCGTTAGCCAACTACGCCACCGAGGTGGGTAATCCAAAAGAAAATTGGTTTATTGTAAGGATGTGCAAAGTTTCGAAAAGTTAATAAAAATACATTTTTTAATCCTATAGAAATGTTGGTATTCTTTTTTGGTTTGAGTCGGATGAATGACATCCCTCCCAAAAGCCAAAACCTGTGTAAAAACGATAATATCTTCCGGGTTCTTTGTTCGGTTTATTCACAATGGAGGATCACAATATCAACAGCTAGCAAGTCAGAAAATAAAGCCTCTGTGTTTGATTCATGTCATGATCACACTTTTTTTTTTTACCAGACTTATCAAAAATACGTTTTGATTAAATTTCCACAGTCTAAAATTAATATTTTCAATTTCCTCCAATATGTTTTAACGTCGTTAGTTAAGTTCCAGTCAGGTCCCTCATAAAATATCTTAGTTTCCATATTCTATTGTGACTGGTCTAAAGCATTGCACCAAAAATAAGAACTGTGTCAGTCTCACCCAAATTGGTAGTATGTGGACAAAGGCGTACAGCTAATCTATTATGGTCTAATGCAATGGTGAGATCAGTGTTCAAACTAGGGCCAGATTTACAGAGAGTAATTTACCAAAATGTTTGCCCACTGTACCTATACGAAAGACATAATTGGTATATTCTCCCTAAAACGTGACCTTCCTCATCACTACCACGTTAGTGTAATTATGTGTATATCCCGGATGGGTAATAAGACGTGGAGCACGGTACTATTCTACCTTCTTATTATTTATTAGCACCGCATCTTACTACCCGTTCGGGTTATACGCACTTACGCTAATGTGTAATGGTAGGGTGATTGTGAGATTAAATGTGTTTAACGTGGAATCCGAACCACGGCGGAGGACTGGCAATCCCCAAATTCACCAGATGTCTTGTCAGAGGTGAAGGAAGGGTTAAGTAATCAGATAAATCTGTGCCGGGACTGAGGATTGAACCCTGGCTGCCAGCATAGAAGTCTGACACCTTACCCCTAGACCGCCAGGTCACCTTCTACCTTCTTAATCTCTACCACATTAGTGTAAATATGTGGATAATACAGACGGGTAGTAATACGTGTAGCACGGTACTATTTCTATCTTCCTCATCACTACCCCATTATTGTAACTATGTGGATATCCCGGACAGGTAGTAGGACGTGGAGCATGGTAATATTATACCTTCCTCATCCTAACCCCATTCGTATAAATATATGTTGAGCCAACATTTGTAATACCCTAGAGTACCCCATTAAAACCATTATTTCTAGTTGTAATATGGAACATGAAGTAGCTTAGGAAAAAAATGAAACCCCATTGAAATATGTATACATCCTCTTAGCAAATATTTGTAAAGGCTCATAATGGTTATAATCAACTGTCTATAAGTATTTTCGAAAAATTCCTTCATGCGAACATTGAACTGTATTAATATGTTTAAACGTAGCTATAAAAAATAAAACTATTTACATCAAAGACGCTCATGAAAGATACAACAAAATTAAAACATAAATCATAGATTACATCGTAAACATATTGTTCCTTCATGCGCTATAGCACATGGGTGGGTAGATAGATGAATGATCAGTTGAGAGGATTGTAATTTTGAGGGTTGGTCGAGCGAGAGAATAAATTTCTGGGTAGATAGATGATTAACTAGCTTATGGAATTGGCGGAGCTAAGGCTGGTTAGGCAAGAGAATGGATTTGTGGATGGATTGCTGGGTAGATTGATAGATGCTAGATAAATCGAA
Organism: Timema californicum; assembly: GCA_902141385.1. Classification (NCBI taxonomy): domain Eukaryota; kingdom Metazoa; phylum Arthropoda; class Insecta; order Phasmatodea; family Timematidae; genus Timema; species Timema californicum. Next base: position 23,602 of record CABFOW010001191.1, on the reverse strand, counting down.
AGAATTAGAGGATTGAAGGTTGGCTTGGTGAGAAAAGTGCTTTGTGGAAGAATAGTTGGGTAGTTTACATAGATTTGGGGGACAGTGGAAAGGACTGGATAATTTAAAATAGGCTACGGGGAGTGAACTAATGGTTGGACTGTTTGGTGAGTAGTTAGATGAATTATATGTTTGGGTTAGTATATTAATGGTTAGATGAGAGAGTGACTGAATGAATCAGTGGTATTAAAAATTAACTTTCAATTGGACACTGAACCCCATCTCCTAACCGTCAATTCATAACTATTTAAGAGAATCCTCAATTTCAAAAATTGTTCTTATTTGTATTCATCATGGGAACCAAATCCACTACCCTTAGATCATTAACAAAATTTCTACTGGCTGAGAAAATATGCCGGGTCTGACGATAAAAAAAATTATAAAAAATTAATGTCCAAAGCGAACCATTTTCATTTTTATAGACCAGTTCAAAAGCGTTTGTTGAAAGAGTGCAGTTTATTTTCAAACTTTATGTATGTACTTTGAAAAAAAAAAGTTATTTGCATTTATGTTTTTCATGAAAGGTTTGCGCTCATAGTTAAGTTAAGCTAACACCGATTGTTGCAACACAACGCTTAGCATTACACCCATGGATCCATAATAAACAAACTCACAGCATTATCTGAAGCTTTATAACGATGAAACTGGTTTCTAGTACAAACAAGTATTTCGGCGAATGGGAACTATAAATAAGCTTTTATTTAAAAACTTTGCCTTGAAACACCAAAGAGGATTATAGCTTTTAGAAAGTACAGTTTCCGACATAAATCAAACAAACACATAATGTTATTATGGCTTTAAATATGACAGTCTGCTCAAAGGACCTTTAAAGTGAACTTTTAAAAATTATTACTCTCAAATTACAAAGCAGATCACGCGTAAACTGTGTTTGGTTGAGATCCGTTTAAATAGTGTATTAAGCTGATTTAATTTTACTATGCCATAATTTAGATATGATTTTAATAAATTTAAATATATTACGCCCCAAACTTAAAATATTGGTTGTATTCTTAGGGTGATGTGCATATCTGTGTAGGTGAGTTGTGGACTAATCTTGAATTCGTGTACGAGTTGAGCCCCAGTTTTTTGAGAGACACGTACTAATTGCGGCCCATTCACTTTGCTTTCTACCATGCCATATTAAATTTCAGATAGAAACTATCATCGTCCTATGTCAATATCCCGCGTAATATCCAAACTTCCTCAGTTCTTTTCGTTCATTGGTTTTGGCAAAAATTTGGAGGTTTATTAGATTAAGCTAGGTCAGATTAGGCTAGGTCAACAGCCCGGGCCTCAATTCGTACGTGACTATAAAAATGTGGGGCTGCAATTCAACTGTTTTTAGAGGTAAACCGCTCGTGTGGCAGCAACTCACCTGCATCAATGCTTAGAAGGGTTATACCAATTTGTATACGAGTAATCGAATTATATTACTATAAAGCCACATGGTTGACTCACTCACTGATATTAATATTTACGCCCTTTCAGATGAACTAGAAACTTGAAATTTGGCAAACTTATAACTTCTAGCCTGTAACCGACGGGAAAACTCCAAAAAGTTAAACATTTTAATTTTTAACTCCCGAAAAAAAAATTCAAAATGGCGGAGCAACTTTAAAGTCAGTGTTGACCTTTCTTTGGAGGTCTCTTGTGGCTAAAAGGTTAAGACCTATCAATAAACGGCTCTGGAATTACATTAGTTTACATCCACTTGCAAATAAAACTCGCTGGGGATTTGGGGCGTAGCCTCCAACGAGCAAAGCGAGTTGTTTATATTCTTCGAACATTATCTAAATAACAATTTTGGTCAAGTTAAAACAATGAGAGTAGGTTGTGAAAAAAGTCAAATAAACAATCACCACAAATTTAAGAATGAGGACCTATTTGTGGCAATGTTTGATCAAAATATATTAATTAATGTCCATACATAAATCCCCCAAAAAAAGCTCACTTATAAATATGCAACTTTAATATTTGTCTATAGAATAAGTTGAAATTATTTAATTATTTGCCCATGTGTTAAATAAAGCTCAAAATCCTATCCGGTGGTTAAATGATCAAATACGTTACTCTCGCAAACAGAATGGCTGCCGATGATGGGGAGATCGGGATGGAGTCTAGGTAGAGTTTTATTTTTTCCTAAATAGTTTCACACTATCTTCCCACGTAAATGCGTGTAATTTTCATTTAAAATGTTACCTCCTTAATTTATACCACATTAGCTTAGTTTTTTTTAGTACCGCGTATTACTACTCGTTCGGGTTTTACGCTTATTAAAAATAACGCTAATGGATTAGTATTAAGGATTAAGAAGGTTATATTAATAGGAAGTATACCTGTATTTGCGTGGGGGGGATAGTGGGAAAACATTTTGGAAATACCATTCTCAGTTTACACGAATGAGATTTGAACCTCCATCTCACTGTCATCGGTAGTCTAGTCTAACAAGAGAGTAGTGCGTTAGACCACGCGGACACCAAAGCAGGTATTAGTGTAGTTAATATATACGTGTAATCCTAACTGCTAATAAAACCTCATAAAACTAAAAAAAATCTGAGTGATTTGTTTTTAGGCCTATTTTGTTTGTTTTTAAATGATTTACATAAATAGCATATTTTTGTCTGGCCAAATTTTGCTAGTTTTTATGTATGTTAATTCTTTTGGCTTTTTATCGTATGCTAACCGGATTTTTAAGCACAGTGAAAGATAAAAGAAGTTTTTTTAAAATTTTCGTTGCCCTATACCAAAAATGCCTCTCAATGGTGGCAATTATATACATACATACATACATACATACATACATACATACATACATACATACATACATACATACATACATACATACATACAGTGAATCTTTTTAAATTCAAAAGGAAGGGGTTCTCTAAACAAAACTCTAAATATCCAAAATTCTAAGTAATCAAAATTCAAATTAACAATGTCTATGAGTATCTAGGTAGTTGGTAGACAATAAATCAATAACTTCAAATTATGCTACATAAAAACATGTACATTTTATACATTCTGTATAAAACATATAGAATATACATACAAGAAAAACCAAGGGAAACTTAAACACAAAATATAAACTTGTAAAAATTAGCATACAAAAATGTCAAACTTAAATCAATCGGTCAGGAAATCACATATTTACATCGTCACACAGAAGCGATGAAAGCCGATCCAATACATCCCCTATTCTAGGAAACCCACTCTCTGCCGGTGCAGCATTTCCTGCTTTTTATTTTACTATGTGTCAATAACACTAACTTTATTGGACTTTTTTCTTTTGCATATTTGTTGATTTAGTAAAAATGGTTAAGTTAGCTTTGAAATGAGTAAAAACATGAAAAAAATAACAATCGAGAGGTTTTGAACCACCCAAATATCGTCTTCTAAAATCCGAAATAAATGTTATTTTTTGCCGTTGATTTAAATAAGGATTTCATAGAGAATCATGCTGGGTTAGATTTATTCAATTTTTCTAACTAATCGATGTACAACTAGCTAGGTCCTACTATATGTATATTTATTCGTGTATATGCGTGTCTGGACTACATCATTCGTAGCCTAATAGTGGAAATATTAGTCAGTACTAATGTACCGATGCCCAGGGGACGCCCGAATGTACAAATCGTACATCCTTTCCGTGGAGGCTTTTTCCATGTCCCGATGAGATGAAGTGATGGTGATAGTGAGAGTGGTGGTGATAGTGAGTATGAAGGAGTGGAACCAGTGGGAACTCTTAACCTAACTTAAGCCTAATTAACCAAACCATGGTGAGTCTTAGGATAATTGTTATTTCGGGAAAATTACCGATGATACCAGCCGTGAATCGAGCTCGGGACCCCTAGGTTCGTAACCAGGTGCCATGCCGATTACTCTACGAGGCCAGTTTATGATTAAATATAGTATCAAGAAGTCTATTCAAAATTCTTAGTCATACACACTGATTTCATTAATTTTTAACTTGAAGTGTAGAAAACATATAAATTGTAATATATATTATTCCATACGATCAACTACCACTACAAGCCAATATTACAGTTTTTCCTCAGTTTGATTCGAAACCCATAAAAGTGGCAACAGTAAAAGAAAGTCAACTCAATTTCCAGTTACGCCCTTGATTTCAGTTCTATTTCAATATTATTGAAGCTTATGTTACGTGTTTTCCACTTGCCGTAGAATTCTTTATTACATTCCGTTCATTATTCGCCCCCCTACTCGTAAATAAGCCAATATATCCGTTATGAAGAAATTAACGTCCCTTTCTGAAAGTAATTGAATCAAGCCGTTCAAGTGTAAAACGAGAAATGCATTTGATTCAGCATCGTAAAGCCATGAAGAATATATTGGCTCTCTATCCATTATTAAATTTGGGATAGAAGTACGGTATTGGGTTTATAGCTTATAAAAGAATCATATAAAATACAGTAGTATTTATTTGAAAAATTCAATGTATCTACTTGAAATTAAAGGTGAACTGGCGTTCTAGGGGTAAGGTGTCAGACTTATGTGGTGGGGGTTCGGGGTTCAATACTCGGTCGTGGCATAGATTTGTCTGATTGACAAACCCTTCTTTCACCTCCGACAAGACGTGTATTAATCACAACTTGGGAATGTGGGGAATGACAGGCCTCCACCGTGGTTCAGATTCCAAGTTAAACTGTAGGTCTCTCCATTTCATCTCACAATCACCCTACCATTACACATTAGCGTAAGTGCGTATAACTCGAACGGGTAGTAAGACACGGTGATGATAATAATAATAATAATAATAATAATAATAATAATAATAATAATATTTGAAGTAAACACTAAAAAAATAATTTTCATAGAATATTTAATTTAGTATAACTTTATTCTAGCACTGCATCTTTCTACCCGTTTGGATTACACATATCATGTACTAATTGCTCTAATGTGTTGGGGATAATATTAGTTTGGATTTAGGGAAAATGTATCCGCATTTTTGTGGGAGGAGGATGGACCAATATTTAGGGAAAATATTCTTAACACACCTAACGAAGATTTGAACCCTGATCTTGCCGTAATCGGCAGTCCAGTCTATTGCGAAAGTGACGTCTTAGACTATGGGGCCACCAAATTTGGTCATGTGAATAATTTTATTTATTCTGCGATATATATCATTATTTGACCCAATTATGTTTGATTTTGTTTCAAGTCAATAAAAAGATATTTTAAAATATATATATTTTCTGTGACGTTAGGAGTTCAAAAGTTCATTACCGCAATTACAAAAGTACGTCACCTATCCCTATCTTGAGAAAGTTCTATCCAGTCCACCACATTATACCCTATCCATATCTTGAGCTAGTTCTATCCAGTCCTTCTCATGACACCCTATCCCTATCTTGAGCTAGTTCTATCCAGTCCCCCTCACTACAGCCTATCAATATCTTGAGCTAGTTCTATCCAGTCCACCTCATTATACCCTATCCCTATCTTGAGCTAGCTCTATCCAGTCCATCTCATAATACCCTATCCCTATCTTGAGATAGTTCTATCCAGTCCACCTCATTACACTCTATTCCCATCATGAGCTAGTTAGATTAAACCCGCCCAATTACACCCTATCTCTATCTTGAGCTAGTTCTATCCAGTCCCCCTCATTAGGCCCTATCTATTTAAGGTACATTCTAATGTTATCCCCGCTAATCTCTTCTCATTGGGTTTGCTTGTCAATACTCTAAACATGGTTCTGGATTCTTTCATTAGCGCTGTATGTTCAGCCTAGCTTAATCTACTTTCAATAAAACTAAAATAAAATTTTGTGTATTACAAATCAAATGCTAATTGGTGATTACATTTTTTATACTTCTACTTTCAAACGGTTTTTAAATTGCATCAGTCAAACTTTATACTATATATTCTATAAAATCACTATAGTTATATAATTTTATCGATATAAGATTGTCCATTATTTGAATTCGTTTAAAATTCAAGCTTGCATCGCGTAAGGTATAACCTTAGTACGTTCAGTTACTATCTTGAAGTTCTAATGAATTAATATTTAATAGATAACAAAAAAAAATTTGTTAAACATTTTAAAAATATTTACAATTGGAAGTTAGTATCAATATCTCCTTATTTTGGAGGTGAACATACCATTTTTAAGTTTGTTACCTATTTACAATTAAGCATTTATTTTTAAAAGTTAACACTAGGAGTTTTTGACTTGAAAAAGTCGAGAGATATTTTTTGTGCTAATTTTTAATTTGAGCAAACAACAATCTGTATTTGTCAAAAAGTCATAATTTTGAAAATTTAAATTAATATTTTAATTTTTTACTACGCTTATCTGGAAGCGGAACGAAATAACAAATTTATATTATATGCATTCACATTTGCGTCAAGATCACTTCAATACATCCGGATGTAATTCCAACCCCTTGCTCTCCATCAATTTTCAACTGGACAAGAAGATACTAACGCATTTATACGTGTACCCACTTGTGCAATTTTGCCGTTTTGTTTAGCATCACATCTTACTACCCCCTAGGGTTATTTCCCGATGCACTAATTACGCTAAGTGGTCAAAGATGAACAACGTTTAACTTATATGAAGTGTACCCACATTAGTGTGGAGGAAAAGTGTAAAACAATTTAGGAAAAAACTTATCTCGATGCATGAAACTGTCTACAGTGAGAGTGACACCTTAGACTATGTGGTCAATGAATCGAGTTTCAAAGTATTTATATCAATAACCACTTTGGTAGTTGAATGTTCTAGAGCGTAATTCTCGTAATAGACTTAACTGCCGATAACAGCGGAGAGATTGGGGTTCGAATTACAGTTGGGTACACCGAGATAGTATTTTCCTAAAGAGTTTTCCACTTTCCCTCCACACAAGTGCGGGTAAGCTTCATCTAAATCCATCCTTCCAAATCCTTGATAGAAAGGAACAATATTTTTGAACAAAATAACTTTTATTATTATTAGCACCGCGTCTTACTACCCGTTTGGGTTATACGCACTTACACTAATGTGTAATGGTAGGATGATTGTGAGATGAAATGAAGGACCTACAGTTTAACGTGGAATCCAAACCATGGCGGAGGCCTGGCATTCCCCACATTCACAAAATGTCTTGTCAGAGGTGGAGGAAGGGTTAATAAAATAACTAAAACATAACTTCATTTATTACGTTTAATTTAATTTGTTATATATTGTAATCTCAACCATTATTAAATATTAGTCACCCGCCTCGGTGGCGTAGTTGGCTAACGCGCTAGTCGTGTTGAGCTTGACTGCTGAGGACGGGGAGATCAAGGTTCAAATCTCGGTCGGGTGAACTGGGAAGGTTTTTTCTTAAATGGTTTTACACTCTCCCTCCACGCAAATGCGGGTTCACTTCTTCTAATTTAAACTTCATATTTTCTAATCTATTAGCGTAATTAGTACTTAAGGCGTATAACCCGAACGGGTAGTAAGACGTGGTGCTAAATAATAATAATAATATTATTAATAAATAAAAAAATATTAGTCATTAACATATTGTAATTTGAATAGAAACATTATACACGAAGAGAAAATATCTTGGATATATTCCGTGATGACCATGACAAATATTCAAGACATTTTTGTGGAACATTAATCTAGTCTATAATAATGCAATATTCTTTTAATTTTGGCCAAAAATGTTTTTTTTATAAGAAGTGTTAAAATAGTACCTAATCTCGTTCTACCTTCCATCACACATGTAGCCTAAAACCACAGCCTATCTGACACAAAATGCTCGTTGAAACAATACTGATTATATCTTAGCGAACTCATCCACAAATACCGAGCCGAGTTATTTTCGTGAGCTCTCGTTACCTAGCTGACTACCCCAAACCCCTCGGTCATGAGGTTGGAGAGGGTAGGAGAGGCTAATTGGCTTTGACGGGAGGATCTGGTAATTCAACAATACAACGCGTCAACCAAGAAGAGTAATGAGAGTTGAAAGTAAAATTGCTACGCTACCTTTAACCGTCAGATACCAAGGTCCAATCGATTCGTTTAAAGTTGCAAACGTAATATAACTAATACTTTATCAAGAAAAATTCTTGGTTTCGAAATCTCTTCTTTTTCCTGTGCAGAAGAATCTAGCTAGGAGGAATCGCCTTTATTGGCAGATTAACTTCAACTTGTAGTAGACACACACACACAAAAGTGTGTTCTAGAACGCTTTCTTTTGTGTAATAAAATGTCATGGATATAGGCCTACAGTAAATGTAAAACTTCAATAGATGTAATATGGCTTACATCAGTAAAGTGAATCTAAATTTTATCAAACTCATTGAATATTAATTTGAGATTTGTGAAAAATACTCTTGTATATCGGTTAATACAAACAAGCCAAGGTCTTAACAATTATTTTATTATATGTTTCGTTAGTATTAATCAACAATCGCTAGTCATTGGGCAAATAGTTCCATTAAATAACCCAACACACACGCTATGTTTAAAAAAATAATTATAAATCAAAATCCTTAAATTAATCACAAAACGCTACACATACTTATTCTATGGCACTAATAAAAAGAAAGTTTATTGCCACACTTGCAAAAATACGCCACCTATCCTTAACTTGGTCCAGTCCACATCATTACACTTTAACCCTATCTTAAGCTAGTTCAATCCAGTCCACCTCACTACACCCAATTTCTATCTTGAGCTAATTCTATCCAGTCAACCTCATTAAATCCTATCCCTACTTAGAGCTAGACATATCCAGTCTGCCTCATTAAGCCCTATCCATATCATGAGCTAGTTCTTTCCCGTACACCTCTTTACACCCTATCCTTATCTCGAACTAGTTATATACAGTCCAACTCATTACACCGTATCCCGATCTTGAGCTAGTTATAACCAGTCCACCTCATTACATACTATTCATATCTAGAGATAGTTATATCCAGCCCACCACATTAGACCCTATCTCTATCTAGAACTAGTTCTAGCAGTCCACCTCATTACACCCTATCCCCATCTTGAGATAGTTCTACCAGTCCGCCTCATTACACCCTATCCCTATCTTGAACTAGTTTTACCAGTCCACCTCATTACACCCTATCCCTATCTTGAGATAGTTCTACCAGTCGACCTCATTACACCTTATTCATATCTTGAGCTAGTTTCTATCGAGCCATCATCATTACACTCTCTCCCTAATTTGAGCTAGTTCTCTTCAATCCACCTCACACAGCCTATTCCCATCTTCAACTAGTTCTATCCAGTCCACCTCACTACACCCTATCACTATCTTGAGCTAGTTATCTCTAGTCCACCTCATAACACCCTATCTCGTTCAGGTTCATTCTAATGTTAGCCTCAAATAAGATATTTTTTTATATATTCTGGTATGTGGTAGACACAGATTTTTTTTAAAAGAGTTTTTTATTACTTATTTAATAAGTTAAGATAATGAATATTTTTATATGAAATTACCATAATATACACACGTCAAGTTTTATTCACGTGAAATGTTTGAGACCTCCTTAAAATGAAGGCAATAGAATGGCGGAATTCCATTGCAGGCACTCCCTTTTGTGGTACGTTAAGTCCTAGTTCTAAACACACACCCTAACCACTCAACCACCTATCTCCACGATCAACCACCAACAGCAGAGCGGTAAGACAGAAAGGGAGCAGTAGACTGAATGGTTTGCATGGATCACAGCTTTAACGAGATCAACACAAAGGCATGCAAACATGTGGAACATATCAACCATGTTGTACCCCTGGTTCCCTACTACCCGCTCGCCATCCATTCCTGGAAGCAACCCCCCCCTCCTTTCTTCCCCTCTCCGCTTTTCATCCCGATACTTCATCTACACAAAGATCCGTTCCATCCTCCTTCAGCTCTTCTACCGGCTTAAGCAATTCTTCGTTCTCTCCTTTACTCCCCTCCCTAATACTTAATTTTCATATTATACCTTTCTTACTCCTTTTCTTATGCTTCGTATATTCTACACACCGCAACAACACACTTTTTATCTTCTAATCTTAGTCTTCTAGTTGACTATGCCACATGATCAAAACTCTGGACTTAGATTCTTGGGAACAATTTGATAGATTGCTGGATTGGTTTTACAAAGAAGCTATTTTAGTTTTTAAGACAACAAAACTCCTCTAATAAACCGGTTTACTTTTAAATTATTTTAGGCATAAATTAATACTGGGAATCATTTGAAAATAAATAGTATTGTACACCGCATATAATTTCTTTCTCCTTTATTTAAATTATACTTAAAGCTCGTAAGATATGTTAAACTAAATAATCAACATTTTTATATCATAAGACATTATCGTACAAACTAACTCATTCAATTTTTTTTAAATAATTTATTTGTAAATATATTCTTATTTATCATGAAAAACTATTTCAAAATACCCATTTTTAACTAAATCTTAGAGCTATTTGCGAAATATTTCAATTTTTTTAAAAATTTGTCACGCGTTGCAGGTTGCAAATTTTTAATATATGCATACTTTTTTCCTTTGTTGGTATAAATATTCAATCTTTACACACTTATTTTATGCAACTTAAAACATACCTATCTAGTTTTATGGTGTATATTAATGCATATTTAAGATATTTTAAAGAATATGCATACAACTGCATAAATAGAGAAGTTTACTTAAATGATTATTTACTAAATTGTCAAGAAAAATACATAGAACCCTTAGCAGCTGTTTAACTCCATCTAAGTAGGCTATTTAAAACTTACCTTAAGAGCGTGAATCATAGCAGGCCCAACTTAGCTCCCGGCTCGCGCGAGATATGGGAGTAAAATGGAAAAGAAAATATCTACGAAAGGCCAGAAATGTGTGCAGTGCATTCGTATTTGAATTATTACTCAACATTTTCCACGCTGACGATGGGGGACAAAGTGACAAAGTTTCGCGTTAATAACGACAGTATGTCCCTATTATGACAGAACGAAGATTTGTGCACAGTGCTTATCTGTGAAGCCATTCTAAAATGGTAAAATAAAATGGCATTGTCGATGCAGTTTTTATACAAAAATAACTTAATATTTCAACAATGATCAGTATTAGGAACTTCTATTAACTCTTTATCTCCATTAATTATGATTAGAAATGATCCACGTGCAATAGTGTTCATGTAAATTTACTATTTCTAGCCGACTGTGTTACAGAGTTGACTGGAATGTGATGCACGCTCTTAAAGAGTGATTCGGATAGGTAATGCCATAATATATACATTTCTCTATGGTAATGCAAAGTCCAACAATGCTTGTTGGATCAGCCATCCAACTCCTACCACTATTCTTGGTGTTGGAAGTTGATAGCAGCACTGGAGGCAGGAAGGAACATGATAATTGTTGTGACTGGGCAGCTGTATATTTTATGTTTACTGAATACTGTGGAGTTAGTCACCATCAAATCTGCAATCAGTGCTTCTGAGAGGAATGAGTTTCAGAATGATCTGTTATTCAAATAGGCACAATCTGGAATTTTTCCTGACACCATCATCAAGCTTGAAAAACCAGGTTTATAACCATGAAAATCTTTGGAGTGGTCCTACAAATAGTCAGATAGTACTGTGATGGGAGAACCAAGACAGAGACATTTCAAAACATATTGAAAAGTAATGCAGGCCTCAGTGTTTTGGAAAGAGTCGACCAATTTCCTCATAGGGAACCCAGAAGAAGTGACAGAGTATATCACAGAGTTCACCATCTTAAGGAAAAAAATCGAAGTATATAATTTAACTTCAAGTCCTATCTAGACACCTTAAATCAGTCATACATTATGAAAATAGTTTTAACATTTTTGAAAATGTTAATTCTTTGTAAATAAATTGCTTATAAGAGTAAACAAATATGTATTTTTTAATGAGTTCAGAAATATAAGGAAATTTACAGTACAGAATAAATATCCTAAATGAATAAATATTGTCAAATCACTGTCACTGGAGAGTTTCAAATAGATATGGACAGACTGATAACAATCAATAGTATGTAGCCAAGATAAGTGTGCACGTGGGTAAAGGCATCAATCTCGTATTGTCTCGTGATGAAGTCCAGCTTTCAAACACAGCCGGGCGTTTTGCTTATAGATTTCCCATTCAACCTACAAGCAAATGTTAGTAATATTCTATTCTACTTTACATTCAACATTCCTATCCCATAAGTGTAAATATATGAATTGCCAAATGGATGTGTTGGTTGTACAAGAAAAAAAATGCTTATAAAATTGACTTCACCAGTAAAAACATAGAAGCTTAATTTTTAGATACCAATATTCAGTACACTTAATAAAATTTGTAAAGACTATATGTGAAAAAAGAGAAACAAACAAATACATTAAAACCCAATTATTGGAAATATTCAATTTGTTGGTTATTACTTGAAGTAAAAAGAGTTAGCCAATTAATTCTTGGTCCATGGCATTCTATTTTACAATCTAGATGCAAATTTTTAATATTTCATTAATTTTTATAAACTCATCTATTTTACTCATATACACTCATGGTTTATTGTTCTATCATATTTCGTAATGACTGTGGATATTAGTAGATGTAGCTCTTTTTGACTTCTAGATGTGGTGCAGCTTTGCAAAGCAACAAGTTAATTATTTATACTTCCACTATTAATTAAATACTTCCTAACTTTAGATTTACCCACTTCGGTGGCCACATGGTCTAACGCACTATTCTCTTATAAGACTAGACTGCCAATGGCATCAGGGTTCAATCCCAGTTGGATGCTCTGAGGGGTTTCCAGTCTCCATGTAAGCAAATGCGGGTGCACTTACTTTAAATTAAACATTCATAGTCCCTAATACGTTTGTGTAACTAGTACATAGGCGTATAACCGAATGGGTAGTAAGACACCGTGCTAAAAATAATTTTATACTTGTAGCACTCCTTATTTAAAATAATTAGGAACAATAACCAAAATAAGGGTATTGAGTTTAATGGAGAATAGTTTACACACACCTTCCTTTCAAAAATAAGTATTGAGTTTGACTGAACAATTATTGTTTGTAATGAGGACTATTTTCATTACAAGGGCTCTTAGTTTCTTAATTTAGGTGATAGGAGAAAATAATGTAGCTTAGAGAAAGTGTGAACAAACTGATGCGAAAAGAAATGCATAAAACAAAGACGATAAATCACATTTTGAAAATCACCTTCAGCATACACAGCCGAGGTTAAAACCCCGAACTCCTCTATGTCTGTTTGCAGCTGAGGCTGTAGAGCTGAAATATATTTTGTTGGAATCTAATATTTAGATGTGATATATTCATACGTTAGAGGCGAAATTATGATTATAATTCTAGCTCTAAAATTAATGTCACAGTATATTAACGTCTGATTTTGAAAGATTCAATTTAAAAATATAGATTTTAAATTTTTGATCAAAATATATATCAAAGGATTTTTTAACAGTATAAATAACAGTATTTATCATTTGTTTATAGAAAAATGTAGGCTATTTAATATTAGTTATGTTATCCATGGTATTTGAAAAATTAAAACTGTCCGAAATTGGCTGTAATGATTCTGTTAAAAATTGTTATTGATTAAGTTTTTCATATAAAAATTATGCAAAACTTTATACTAGGTATTCATAAAATGTTATTTAAGGGTAGTTAGCTAAAACCAGATATTATAAGATATATTTAAATTTGATAATGAATGTATGAATATCTTCCCATTTTTTTAACGCCACGTACTACTACCTGTTCATGTTATATTCATATGTACGATGATGAAGGTTGAGTTTAGGGAAGTGTACCCACATTTGTGTGGAAGTAGAGTGGTAAACAATTTAGGAAAAAAACCACCTCAGTACACACGACTGGGATTCAAATCCCTATATCCCTGTCATCTGTAGTCTAGTCTATTACGATAACAATGCCTTTGACCATGCGGCAATCAAACCAGGTGTGTCCCCATTTATTTTGATATGTTTTTTAATGTATTATTTCCTTAAAATGTCTAAAGTACCTATATTATTATTACTGTGCTCATAAACTAATGCCTACTAATTATTTCCACGGAAACTACAACAGATACACGGAGCACAATAATACAATAGGATAGAGCTATCTGTCATCTACAAAAGATTATTTTTCCACATAGTCACCACGATAATTTTTGCATTTTCACCAGTGATAAACAAGAGTATGCATGCCACGCTCGTAAAGATCTGCACCAGTGGAGGTGACCCCAATATTTCACAGCAGCGATGACGGCGTCGTTGTCGGGAAAATGTTGCCCACATAATCCATCTTTCATCAGCCCAAACAGATGGATATCAGAAGGTGAAAATCTGGACTATACTTTGGGTGTGGTAGTACAGCCCAACCAAAAGATACAATGTGGTCCATGGTCTTCAAACTGGTATGAGCTCTTGCATTATCATGTTGCAAGCGAAAGGTTGTCTTCTTCTCTGACCTGACTCTGGAATTTTGGGCCTTCAACTCTCGATGTAGAGGTCAGAGTTAATGAATTGTTCAAGTCCCAGAAAATCCAGGAGGATCACGTTTTCCTATACCAAAAAGTAGTGCACATTAATTTAGCCACCAATGGCTGCGTCTTGAACTGTTTCTTTGATGAGGAATTCACATGTCGCCACTCCACAGACTGTCGTTTTGATTTCGACTTTTAGTGGTGACACCACGTCTCGTCACCAGTAGTGATGCGGTCCAAGAAACCGTCACCTTCAACCTCGTAATGGCTCATCAGGTCTTGACAGATTTGTATTTGGTGGTGCCTCTGTTCCTGTTCCATGAGACCTATGTGGCACACATTTTGCGATATCCCAACGTTGTGCCAACATTGTTTCCATTGCATTGAAACCAACATTCAACTCCTTACACATCTCCCTGTTCGTGATTTGCCGACTTACACTGATGAACTTATTGAAGCACCCTTAATTTCCCGGGTGGACAGCTGTGCAGGATCACCCGGAACGTGGCTTGTCTCTAACATCGCTGTCACCACCAACAAACCGCTCAACCCACAGCCTCACTGTGCTCACATCCGCTGTTTAATCTCCTTAAACGTTCAGCGAGCATCGATGAATGTCAATTGGTGCAATTTCTTTCCCATAGAGGAATTCAATGACTCACCTCTGCATTGTACGCAGTTCCATGGCAGACGCCATTTTGACAAACTGCCCCCTGCTGCTATCTGTCGCACGGCAACAAAACTTACGTGATATTGTCGGCTATATTCAGCCTCTACTTCCTTTACACCACCTCTGACGCTGTGGGCCTGTATAATAAAATAGAAGGCACTAATTTTAGAGTGCCTCTCGTATTTATTTTACCATATATATAACATTTTAAATTTTGGTTATATTTGAAGTTATAGTGGTATCATTCATTTAACTTATTTGAGTTATTTGACGTGCACTTTCTGAACCGACTGGTTATATCAGAACACGACTCGTACATCCATTACTGTTTCCAGTCTATGGAATCAGGTCAGTTTTTTTTTTATTCAGGCCATATATTTCCCACTACCACCTAGCTAGTCCTGTCGTAACTTCAAAAGCCTTATAATATAACTCAATACTGGGATATACACAACATCCTGTACCCACCCGTTAAGTTATCAATGTGAAAGAGTAAACCCGTATTTTCGTCAATAATACATTTTTCGGCCATGCCAGGAATCAAATCCGGTACCTTTAGCTCATTAGGCAGACACGCTACCCACTCAGCTAAGTTGTCAGACTATATTGTTGTATACCATTTTATATTGAATATTAGTTGCAGTTTTTAATTATAAAGTATAATATGGCGAATAGTAAATAAAACCTAGGAGAAAGAGGAACTGTGGTCCTATTCCAATTTTTGTCTGAAATAAATTAAAAATCAATCTACAAATATTATTACTTTATGTAAAACAGATATTTAAAAAAATGTTTATGTTTGTTGCACATATAGCTAATATGTTCTAAAGTAATAACAAAACACTATGTATTTTAAAAATCTACTTTACCATACACATATGAAACAAACAAGAAATATGTTAAAACAAAATATAAAATTTGGAAAAATTAACTTAAGAAAATTGCAGGGTTAAAACAATGTTTGTACTTAAAATGACATTACGGTGAAAACATTATTGATCCTGGTTTGTTGATGTTTACTTATCTTAACGAAATAAACAAAATCTTCAAATTCAGTGATTACATGAATATATTCTGTTTCGTGTCTGGTTGGGTTTCAGTGAATCTTCTCAGTTTTTCCATTATTGTAGATGCCTTCTATTTTACTATGCTTCAATAACTATCTTTATTCGACATTCTTAACATATGGGGTGTTTTAATATTGATATTTACTCTAAACGATTAACTGTATAGGCTTAGACATAATCCAAATATTTCCTTCTAAAATTCAAACTAAATATTATTTTTCTACCGTTGATTTAAATATAAATTTCACAGGGAATCATTGTGGGTTCGAACTATCCAGTTTTAAAATTAGCCAATGTCAAACTGGCCCGATCCTATTGTGTGCTGTTTCAACATGGACAAATTCATTGTTGAGATCAAGCCAAATCTTCAACTTTAAATATAAATTTTTCCCTTATACTGAATGTATAAGTCTGAGTAATATTTTGTTGTCTTATCTTTGCTTACGAATTTACAACTCTACTAGTGTAGTAATAACTTGAGGTGTTCGAAGCTTCAAAATATTGAAGTAGTAGGTAAAATCTCCTTCACTTCAACCCCAACAACCACAGCATTATTAAGGAAGAAGAAAACTTCGATATATTATGAACAGATTTAAAATATTTTTCAATAAATATAGCATTTTTAAATATAAATTCATATAACAAAATGTAATATTCATACAATAGCTATTAACAAAGCTAAATCATCAATAGAATTTATCACGGTAGTCAATATACCAGCAATATAAGATTTTATGTTTTGATCGAAAATTAACACCAAGTATTTATTAAATCCATTAGATAACTTAAAATTTTAATGTTGTGCTCTGTGATAACAACAATAATGTTATATTTGACTTCGGCTTCAAATTTGCTTCGCAACTAAAAAATTATCTTCACACAACCTTAGTAAAACATAAAAAAAATAGGAAAGATTACATCTATATCTATTGTAGTATTGGCAATAATATCAAGCCAACACAGATGATGGTGGAATAGAAAGTAATTTAACACAGTAGTGAAGGGCGATAAGCACATTTTTAAAATACATTTATGTTTTACTAAGGTTGTGTGAAGATAATTTTTTAGTTGCGAAGCAAATTTGAAGCCGAAGTCGAATATATTTTGAAGCTAGCAGATTACTTTGAGCAATTAAACTATGGAACTACCTCTCCAGATGGATAATACATGGATGATTCGCAAAATTGGTTTTACTTCTTACATAATGGAAACTTGTATTTTATTTAGTTTATATTTAATTATATATAGAAACATCAAAGTCATCCATAGTTGTTATCTTCAAAGCTACATACTAGTTGATCAACCTCGCCCTGTCATTAGCCTGCACGTGAGCTATACCAACCTAGTGGCCGCATCACGTTGGTAAAGATAGTGCCAACATTTACGGGTATAAGGTTTCATGTGGTCAACACTGCGAACCCTGCGGCCGCTAATCTCAGTTTTCTAGACCGGAATCACAACTTATTTATTCAAATAGCTCCTCATTTTTCATCAATGTGCTGAGTTGACCCCGTTCCAGACCCACTGCTTCAGAGAAGAATCTATAAGCACTGATGATCGAACCCGGGATCACTGGATCTGTAGCCAGGAACCCTGACCACAAACCACAAAGATGGTTATTTACCTTAAAATAATGGACTCCAACAAAATGAACACAGACTCGTATTATTCGAATATTTGGATAAAAGCCAAACGAGCAAAGGAAATGAATAAGAGTAGTGAAGATAATTTCCTAAGAAGTAAATGGTGGTGAAATCTCTTTAGATAACGACAGTTCAGTTTTTATTCACCCTTTTATGGAGACGGAAAGATTAAAGGTGTTGTCATTATACTTCTAAATGTTAGAATAAACCGTCGTTAGCGCCTGCCATTGTGATAACTGGGACACCAAAGTAATAAAGAAAAAGATACTTTTTAGGTATGAACAAGTTGATAAATTAATTCTCCTTAGACGTGAATAGCTCCAAATTTGATAACGGCAGACTTAATAATTCATGTGACTTCCTTACAAATCCATCTTTTGTTGGGAATAGCTTTGGAAATGATATGCATTTTCTATTTTGTTAGAGAACGTAATAAGAACTTTTTTTCCGATTCCATCTGATCCAGTTTAATTTCACTTTTTCCAAAAGAACGAGAGTGACGGCTGAAGAATCACAGTAACTTCAACAGCTTATCAAGAGACTGGTTTGAGTAAGGGGAGTAGATTGCGGTGGCGGAGTTGAAAGAGACCCGTAGAAGATCGAATTGAGAAAGAACCAAACTAACTTTCTTGGTAAATAACTTCCTTATTTAGGCAACTTGATCTCTCAGGTAAGGTTACGAGATGTGTGTCACCGAAAAAAAAAAGTTGTTCAGTGAACAGTATAGCTAGCTCGCTCCATCTATTCAAAAAATGCTAATTTCAACACGTTCCTATGCCATGTTCTTATCGTTACTAAAGTATTAAGATTTCTTTTTGGAAAAATATCTTTTCAGATTACAAGTTGAAATATTTCCTATAGTTTATCCTTTGATTCGAAGTTAAGTCTTTTTCATTACTGATAATATTAGACATATAAAAATGCTTAATTTATTTTAAAATAAACCGTTTGTTTTACGAGGTTTGAGATTTCAATCCCGTAAAATACATCAAAATAAAATAACAAAAATACATCAAAAGTTCCAAGGATCAAAGAATACCCGTGCTAAAATTGTTAAAATTGGTTCACGCATTTGGCAGTGAGCGTGGAACAGACAGATGGATTGACAAAAGTTCGAGTTAAACAGCACCCTCACTCCACTCGGTCACTAAAACAAGTTTTGCTTATATATTTTTAACACTATCATAAGGGAATATCATTAGAATTTAAATCAAACGATTCTAGACTTTTATTGGTGATCACGTGGTCTGAGGCATCAATCTCTCTTGGGCTTATGACGGCAAGAAAGATAAGGCTCTAAACCTGGAAGGGGGAGCTGGGACTGGTTTTCTATATGTGATTCTACTTTTTCTTATTAACGTTAATTACTTTTAATTTAATCTAAATTACCTTCCTTAGCTAGATCCCCTAAATTAAGTCATTAATATAGTCGTAATATTTAACGTATTAATGAAAAAATACCACACAAAGTAAGCCGTTTCAATCGCTTATCTACCAATACTCAGAATGATTATCATACTCGCTAACATTTCTTATATTTGGCACACGCAAACGGCCAGATGCCAAAAGTACATTTTATATTTGGAAAGGTTCCAACTTTTTTTAAAGCTGAAATTTCCCTCCTTTAATAAAACGTCGATTATATAATACACTTATTCCTGGCATGATCAGTAAATTTCAATTGTTTGGTTCCACAAATAAATAATTCTATTTGATCATATCTCGTGTTAGCGTATTTTATAGCGCATTAAAGACGTCCGATTAAGAACCGGGAAGACAATTTGATCCCTTCCACAGCTCATTAAATTCTATTCATTCCAGAATTGATTTGTCATCAATATATATTGGGCGACTGCGTGAATAATAGAATTGCTGCAATATTGCAGGAATATCTTGACTCCCGTATATTCAAGAATAGATGAAACTTTCTATAAGAAAAATCAATTTCTCACATATTGGGGCAGATGTATGAAAGCCATAATTTGAAGATAAAAGCCTAATATCAATATTTAAAAACTAGCAGATATTATTTTCTTTTAAAGTAAAATTAAAATTTCTTAATTTAGTTACCATCCTTCAATTGAATTAATGAGTTTATCTATTCTGTTTTAAATTTGTTTAATTAATTTAGATGAAAATAATATTATTATTTTCATTCAAAAACAGTAGCATGCTTCCAGAAAGTCTAGTCTTATTTATAATAAATTACTATTCCTTGTATTTAAATACATTTATACATCGTGAATATATCTATGATTAACTCTTAGAAAATTCCTCAAAAGTCATTTTACATTTTAGTAGATTTTTTCATCCTATAATACACAGGTATATATTTTAATTCTACGTATCCAAAAATATGTCAAAGAATGGGATTTAAAATAACTTACAAGTGATTTTTAAATGCTATCTTATCACTCATCGATTTGGACAATTCCCCGTCAGCGTTTTGAATTATAAAAATTCCCATCCTAAGAATTAAGTAATATAAATATTAATGAACAAATCTATACAAACTTCAGGATAATTTACTTCAGTTTTCGCATCCATTAACTCTAAGTTTTATCAAGCTTATTTAATATATGTTTTATTGAATAAAACTTTTATATATAGTACATTTCAAAACATTATTTAGTATGCTATAAATTATCAAACTTATCTATATTGAATCCGTTAATATTATCATTTTTAAAAAGGAACAAATCGAGTGGGATATCAACACTTCTTTATATCAAAGAAATTTCCTAAAATTACTATAGTTACTTTTATATATTCATAAGTAAAATAATGTTATCTGCATTCTTCACTTATGATTAAAAGTATCTATGCAATGATATTAACAATTTAGTCTAAAATTTTGATAACAACAACAACATATATTTTTGCAAATTTTAAACCAATCTTTCTATCGCAAACACATCGCAACTACTTTCAACATTTCATTGACATGAACAAAAGGTTTTTAATTTCAGTTGAATTATAAATAAAAAATGCTCAGTAAATATATGTGTTTGTTTAACTCTAAGCCATTACATTAAGGTAAGGATAAAGAGGACGCGAGAAATGACCAGTGTTTTTGGAGTTTTTATAGCATATTTTTTTGTCCAAAATAAATAAAATATTGCTTCATTAGTATCGTTTAGTTTAATTTTCTTCACACGGTTATATCAACAATTGTTGAATATCTGTCAAGGGTGTCTTGGAATTTAATGATAACTTTTTTCTCTTCATTTAAAAAGCTTGTCATCTAATGCCGCAATGCTCATGACCGATATTCATAAATGTGTATATCAATATGTAAAGAAAATTAAAATCTATGCTTACATTGGAGCAATATTTTATTTATTTTGGCCAAAATAATGTTTTGCTATAAAAATTTCAACAACACTAACCTTTTCTTGCAATCCCTACATCCCCACCTTATAACATTTTTATAAAGTTACAGACCAGTTTATTAGATATTTTATTAGAGTATGAAAAATATGTAGCTATATAATTTTTACCGGTATTGTATTATTAATTTCATGTAAATCTTCAAGTGAAAGCAAATTTAATTCACATTATGTGATACCGGCTTACTGATAATCTCAGAATTTTTTCCGGGAGCAAAATATATGCGTGCATCTGGAAAACCTGTCACGGCCACTCGTAATATACTGGCACTTTGAGAATATTAAAAATATAGAAATCGCCAAGAGCAGGGTTTTACTTCAACCTGAATGCAGATAGTAAATATTTATAAATAAAAAGTCATCCAATAAAAATAAAATATTGTTTTATTCAGAGCTCTATAAATAATTGGTATAATAAATATGACCTTAAATTAGGGAATTTTATAACATTATTTAAAAATCCCATATTGTATTCATTATCACACAATGATTTAATAAGCGTACCTTTTTTTGATGAACGAAGTCCTAGTTAGGTAATTTTATGAAGAAATTATTATTTTAGTAAGGTAAAATAGACATTTTCTAAATTATTTAATTTAAGATAATCTTTAAATTTTAATTTCTTTAACAGGATTACATAAAAACACTATTATATACATTTATAGAAATTGATGTCCACTAGGGTCTTTAACAAATTTGATTAAAATTGTTTCTACAAAATCAAATTTGTTTGAAGCAAATATACTTTAAGTGAATTTAAAAGATTAAAAATTGCTATCAACGTTTTCTTGTTAAAATGTTTATGTATCAAATTAAATTGAAAATTCCAGGGGCGTTAGGAATGAGGGGGTGAGGGAGGTGTGGGCACTCAGGGTAGCTGTTTACAATACTATCTTTCTGAAATTCTTGCCCAGTCGTTTCTCATTTCATTAATGTGGTATGAGTGGAAATTAACAATAAAAACACCTCCACTAGAGTTAACCAGATATAGGACGTCATTCATTCAATATACTGGACAAAACAGTTACGGAAAAGACCGGGTTGTAATCCTGGTAGTTTGCAATAAGGTCCTTTTTTTTAAACCCAAACACAAATTTCCCCCTTTCCCTACAATCAAACGCTCATATTTTTTTAAACTCCGCCTTCCTTATCCATAACCCATTAGTGGAGATTTTTTATTTGCCCAGATGAGTAGTTATATATAGTGCATAAAACAATCCCATGTTGTTATCCCTCAAGCGAACTATACCGACCAGTGGCTGCCACCTTTAGCCATGAAGGTGCCAACATTTTGTGGTTAGAGGGTATCATGTGGTCATCACAACGAACCCTCCGGCCGTTTACCTCAGTTTTCTAAACCGGAGCTGCTATTTCTTTATTCAATTAACTCCTAATGTATCCTCTAGTTTGACCTCTTTCCAGACCCACTGCTTCACAGATTAATTTTTTAGTCACCGGGGATCGAACCCGGACCTCTGTATCTACAGCCAGGAACTCTGACCACTGATCCACAGAGGAAGTATTTATAAAAAAATTAATATTATGACCATACTCTCAAAATAATATTGTATTCAGTTTTTCGCAGAACCATATTTATGAATATGATTAAACGATCTAAATTCTTAATTCCCATTTATTTCATTTAGCACTTAGTTGGTGTATTTAAATCTCATAACCTTTAAACAATTTAGTCTATATAAACAAAAAGGTTGTCTGAAACTATTATCTTCAGACAAGAAAGCCTCCATTTAACAGATCAGAAATATTATATTCTTGGTTTTCGTTTTCTAGAAACCTGAAGGGATATGTAGCACGAAACATAAAATATTCATTCCTGTTAGTTTATACAACTTTTCGGATTTTTTGTATACATTAGCCGACCCAATTGACTCTATCAAACGTAATTTTACAAATGAAGAATAAATACTGTCTTTTTGGCACCTTCCAGGTTTATGTAGGTATTGAGAATTATGCTAAGCCAAGAAACCGAGACCGTTTTCTCACACGGAATATCAACTCACCAAAGCTAAGTTGGTGCAACTTTGAATTGAGTTTTCTAATGGTGTTGGTGGTGGGGTTTTGGGGGAGTTCCCCGAGTGGTTCGCTAATATTAGCTTTCTATCGTTTCCTCTTCTTACTCCAGTGCTAGAGCATGGAGATCACGTCTCTCCCTGTGCACTGAGGCTGCACCGACAAGATAGAAAGATAGGCTAGGCTCTCAACCACAGATGCCTCAACAGAACGATTTACTTTCTTAACTTGGCACTAGGATGCGTGGAAGAGGGGTATCCCCTCTTGGCATGGTCGGGTGGGGGTTAAGGAGTAGGGGGTCATATAAGGG
>CABFOW010001190.1:144444-165657 GCA_902141385.1 Timema californicum | reverse complement strand
AGCGGATTGATAATCTTGTACATTTGAAAAATACATAAAATGCATAAATTACACAATTTACGTAATAAAACGAAAAATACATTATTATTTTTAACCATTGCTCCATATTAATTATAAAGTTAGTTGGCTTAAATTTCACTTAATTTTATTAAGTTGTTTACCTGTTTCAAAATAGTCCTATTTGTAAACTCACCCATCTAATGTGTCTACAATCGATTTTCCTGCGAAACGCTCTCGTTTCTTTACGAAAACCTGAGGGCATCCTCTGGAAATTAACCCGTTCCCCTTCCTCTTGCCCCCCTTCTGGTCCCTACACCCTACTCCCCCCCTTTTCCCTTCCCCATTTACGTATGTAAACAAGTGTGTGCTGTTTATTTAACTTCGTTAGGGTATAATAACTATTTGTAGGTAGACTAGCCTTCGGCGGGCGGTAAAATGTACAACAAGTGTTTGGTTTGGTTGGTGTTTGTTTCATTGGGGTAACAATACTGTTGTTACACTGGTACCTTGGCCGAAGTAATTGTAATCATAATGAGGTATCCCCTTCTCTCTCACTCTCACTATCCCGTCCTTTTCACTCATTCGCTCACTAAAAAAAAAACACTTTGGTCATGGTTCGGAATTGCACCAAGTTCCGTGAGGGGGGATCTGTAGAAACAAGAGGGGAAAGGGGTTGACGTGATAATTGAAGGGGGCCCAACAATAACAAACAAAATAATAACAATGGTGATGTAAATGACGTTAATGGATACTTTTCAAAATATTAATTAGTTGAACACATGATTGTAGGGAAGGGGTGGGAAATGGAGGGGGGAGGAGGGGTAGCTGTTGTTTATTTACTTAATTGTCTATGGTGTAGTAATTTTTTCTTTCAAACATTTGTTTCGTCAGCTTCGGGGAAAAACACATTATTGCGGATTGTCATGTAATATTATACCAATCCACTTAATAGCTAACTTTTTCTTCTCTTTGCTTCTTAATATTTGTTTA
This sequence comes from Timema californicum, assembly GCA_902141385.1. Lineage (NCBI taxonomy): Eukaryota > Metazoa > Arthropoda > Insecta > Phasmatodea > Timematidae > Timema > Timema californicum. Next base: position 164,667 of record CABFOW010001190.1, on the reverse strand, counting down.
GGTTATATTCACTTTTAATCATATAAATTGGGTAGGCACAAGGAAGATAGTATTCATAGGAAATGATCCCCCATTTAAGAAGAGGGAGAGTGGGAAACCATTTAGGAAAAAACACCTTTAGTACAATCTGGACTTCCCATCTCTTGAAAACTATACAGGATGAACCTGACATTTTGTCAAAATGTAAATGGTACGGGGCTTGAGATTTATTAAAACTGAACTAAGGATTAAGGATGAAAAAGGTAACTTATAGGATATGCACCAGCATCAGCGTGGAACATGCAGTGATAAGTTATCCGTGAAATACCATTCCCAGTCTAACCGGATGGAGCTGAACTTTCCCGTATAGACCCAATACAAGACTGACGCCCGCTAAGGGCTAAGATATAGTTTAAGTCGTGAGAAATTACTGCACTATTCTTCCCAGCAAATGTAATTTACATATCTAATACGTGTTTAGCGATTGACTTTATACATATTTTAAAATATTGATTTTATAGCAAAATAATCCATATCAGTGGGCATGAGAACAAAGGTGTAAATCTCGCCTTGTCTTGCTTGGTGATGACGCGGAGTTCGGGTTTAGAATCCTTGATAGATATAAAGAGTTCTTCCCCTAAATATTTCTTCCATTTCCTTCACGCAAATTCAAATATATTTCTAATACATTCTAAACTTCTTCTCAACAACCAATTAAGATAGGTCTAATTCATGGACAGCTTTTAGAAAATAGCGCACAATTCATAAATATGATTTAACCTTATTATTTAATTCACTATGTACAATTCATAAAGTTGATTTAACTTTATTATTTAATTTCTTATGCATGGACTTGATTATAGACAACGTTTGGACCTAGGTATAGTCAACCTTTGGACTTGAGCATAGATAACCCTTGAACTTACGCATAGTCAACCCTTGGACTTGAGCATAGATAACCCTTGAACTTACGCATAGTCAACCCTTGGAATTGAGCATAAACAATCCTTGGTCTTGATTGTAAGCAACCCTTGGACTTAGGCATAGTCAACCCTTGGTTTTGTGCATATACAAGCCATGGAATTGATTATAGACAACCCTTGGACTTAGCCATAGCCAGCATTTGGTCTTGAGAGACGTATCAGCCAATCAAAATACAAGGAGAAGCTCTAGCCAAATAATGTACATTTACGTGGCTGAAGGAAATTATCTTCTGTTCTTGATTGAAGGGCCTTGTGGTAGCCATACTTGTTTGTTATTAATGAATTTTCCTTATTTTAGCATCTAAGACTATAATAATGTAAATATAATTGGTTCTCTTATTGAAAAGTTGATTTACCCTATTATTTATTACAATAATAAAGTCAGAACCAAATAAAAATAAAAATTGATTTAATAGTAAAAGCACTTTTAAATTAGCTTAATTTTATATTCTAAAATATAAAATTTAATGAAAGTAGTTTTCGAGTGACCTGTTGAAAGAATTATTTTTAAAGACCTTACTAAGAAGAGGAAAGAGGTTATGCTAACATCTATGCATAAAATAAGTTGAGTTTATCCAGAACTCAACCACTATGTTAAATGGTTATATTTTTAATATATTGGTGCCAATGACCCGCATGTGTCGACGCGCATATAAATAATAATAATAAGGATAATAATAGTAATAATCTATTTTATATATAGGCCTATATAAATGAGTTGGTCTCAAGTAGCCCCGTGGCTTCTTTGGTGCTGACTGACAGCTTTAAAAAATACCAGACCAGATTACATATCCCTGCACAGAACCATATGATCTGCAAAAACATGTGTTTAGCAGCTTTCACTTCACATGGTCAAAATTTAGGTAAATACCTAAATGTTGACGGTCAGAAGTCAGCTGTGAGCTGTCAGTCAGCACCAAAGAAGCCATGGGGCTACTGTATATGTTCTTATTTAAAGTTAAAACCACTGGACCAATTGTTCTGAAATCTTTCATAGACATAGCTTTGACGTACGGTTAACACAAAAGTTATACATTTTCATTTAAAATTCAATAAGATCGATGTTTTTATAATATTTTGCTTTAAATCATGTGACCAATGTTGTATTCTATTGAGTGCAGAGATCATTTTATTTTGTCTTACCCAAATAAACTGCAATTCAAAGGGTATTTACATGATACATAAATATAAAGATACATCATAATGGTGTTGCTTAATTTGTATTCATATTAGAAAGTCGTGTTTATTTAACATGATGGAACTTACACATCGGTAACGTTAAAAAGCTTTTTATGATTTGATCTTACATATGAATACTAGATATTTAAACCAATAGTTGAATTCTCCCATTAAAAGGCAACTTAAATTCCGAGGAAGACAAGTTAATAATAAAATATAATCTTATGTATTTTAAATTTGTGTGATAACAATGCCACTTTAAGACCAATAAGCTTTGCAAAGGAACTTGAGAACGCCTGAAGATGTGCATCTCAGGCATATAATTTTATATATCGCCATTACTGTTACCTGCCTATGTTCTGGGTCAGTTATTTTTTCATTCGAGTATCATATTTTCCACCACCGGCTTGCTAGGTCCGTCGTAGCTTCGTATGCTATATAATCTAACTTAAGACTAGGAGAGGCACAACATACAGTCTCCGGTCGTCAATTTATCAATATGAAAGTGTAAACTCATAATTTCATCAATGATAAATTTTCGGCCATGCTGGGAATCAAACCCGGGACTACATTCACGAATATCTCCAAAATCAAGAAAATTAGCAAGCAGAAGCTTGTAATAGACCTACGTACTCAAGGAAACCTAAAGATGGGCTTCCCTTAATTGTTATTTTCTTTTACTATTATATACATTTCTCAACTCTGGATTTAGTGAACTCAGTTATATCATACATACGGTGAGCTTAAATATTTTGTTCTAGTTAACATGCATTTCATTAGGCCCTTAATGTTAAAAAAAACTTATTTTATTTTTAACCATCAACCTCGGTTTTAGTTGACCTGACGGTCTAGGGGTAAGGTGTCGGACTTCAGCGCTGGGGGTACGAGATTCAACCCTCGGTCCCGGCACAGATTTATTTGATTGCCAAACCCTTCCTTCACCTCTGACAAGACCTGTATTAATCACAACTTGTCCATGTGGGGAATGCCAGGCCTCCACCGTGGTTCGGATTCCACGTTAAACTTTAGGCCCTCCCACTTCATCTCACACTCACCCTAATATTACATATTAGCGTAATTGTGTACAACCTGGACGGGTAGTAGGACGTGGTGCTAATAATAATAATAATAATAATAATAATAATAAATAATAAATAATCTTCGGTTTTAGTGAACCTAAGAACTAAAATGTCCGAGAAAAAATGTTTTTCCTTACACTTTAACTCCTTGAAAACAAACCTATATTGATGTTTGAACTTAATACTTAAAACTAACTATTTCTCCACCTGAGTTCTTATTTTGGTAGCACATAGAGCAACTGAAATAATGGAATGGGACGTGGACGAAGCGCTGAGTGTAAACAAACAATTCACCCCAAGATTCATACTGTGGTTGCAGCAAACAAAGACAAACAGGTTACGTTGCAGTTTACCTTTTGCCGACAATACATGTAGGAGTGTGACAATGGCCACTATTTAGGACCGCTTCCTGCACACTAGTTTAGCTACTGGATACGTGACTTTTAGTGCAGACGATGAAAGGTCACTTAAAGAACTGTTACAATACATCAATTACCATTCTTTTGACATTAAAAAGCTTTATTGATACATTATTATTATTATTATTATTAGCACCGCGTCTTACTACCCGTTCGGGTTGTACGCACTTACGCTAATGTGTAATGGTAAGGCGATTGTGAGATGAAATGAAGGACCTACAGTTTAACGTGGAATCCGAACCACGGTGGAGGCCTGGCTTTCCCCACATTCACAAGATGTCTTGTCAGAGGTGAAGGAAGGGTTTGGTAATCAGGTAAATCTGTGCTGGGACCGAGGATTGAACCCCGGCCGCCAGCACAGAAGTCTGACACCTTACCCCTAGACCACCAGGTCACCAACCTTATTGATATAGACTATGACATTTTGTTTTTGTTTTCAGTATCACGCTTTACTACACGGTCGGACTATACATTTCATTACCAATCACGCTAATGTGTTAGGGATGAAGATGACTAGACTGTTGAGAAAATGAATACATATTTACCTGGAAGGAGAGGGGAGGATAAATAAGGAGAAAACACCCTAGGACAATCGACCAAGATTCAAACCCCCATCTTTCCTTCATCAGCAGTAACAAAATTCTTAACTAATGGAGTAAAACTAGAGATGGGTCGAATCCACAATTTCTCGAATCCGAATCTCGAATCCGAATCTACATTTTATTTTAGAATCTCGAATCCGAATTCTAGAAAATCGTTATATATTTTAATGATTTACAAATAGACCCACATTACACAATATATGCCTAAACTGGGAATTAAGGTTTATTTCAATCATGCTTTCAATTTTAATCAACCCCAACCACCCCTCACAAAATACAGGTTAAAATCCAGCCAAATTAAACAATCTAGACTCATATTAATGTTTAAAAATCAAACCAATCAAAATTTGAGTGGCTTTTAGTTATTTTTAAAAGTGTTGTTAGAATGGGTTAAATTTCTAAAAAACATGTGAAATAAGACAGATTAGGCCTATATATCCTTTGATCAACTTTAATCATCATTAAATGATATTTTATTGTATTAAGATAGCAAAAATAAAAATACAAACAGATATTTTTAATAAAGACTAAAACAACATGCTTAGCAGTTAAACATACATTGGAAATAGTGAACTCAATAATGCCTAAGTATGTTTTATTATTATATATCCCTTATCTATTTTCGCGTAGAAAACAAATATATTCGATTCTTGCGATATATCAATTTCTGAGAATACATTCTATTTAAAACACGAACATATTTTCGATTACAATATGTTCATTCCCATTTTATAAGGCAGGACTACGTTTGAATATTTCTACAATTACTTAAATAATATATTTAAAAAATAATAAACTCTAAGTTAAAATCAATTTAAAAACAAATAATGGATTAGCAAGTCGTTTTTTGATTCTTAAAACTCGAGAGCGCTTACTAAGTGATCAGATTACCTGAATCGATTTTGAACAAACACTCGATATACGATACGTAGGTCGGTAGAGATAAATAAACAGTTTTATCCATGAAACCCAACAAAATGTCTAACTTAGGGATCGTATGTAATAAATTGGGGTTCTTTACATAGTTGTAGATAATTAAAACCAGTTGGGTAGTAAGAATTAACAGTATCTTTATTTTAATCATCACTCGGGCGAGTAAACATAATATACGTCATGGCGACTGACTTTATATCATGCGTAATGTGTTCTTATTGCTGTTAAAAAAAGCCGTAATTGTTTTTTTTATTTCGAGTTTATTTGTAATTCTGGTTTTGATTTTAAGTTTTTGAAGAGCTTTAATGTGTCCATTAAAATATTTACAAGATTGTTTGTGAGGTGAAAGTTTTAGAAGTGAGAATGTGCCGAAACGGTCGAGTCCAAGTTTCCCATACAGGTGAGAGCGTAGGGTACTAGGCACGCAAGATTTTCCACACCTAACAATTCTTTTCATTTTTTAAAGAATATTTAATTCTTATTTATCTCTTTTCTCCGACAAAATAAATATTATGGATTAAGTTGTGCTTTTCAAGTAGGCCTAACTAAGTAATTTTTTGAATTAAAAATATTATGCTTTGTTTATGAAGTGAAAGATTCGATCATCGAATCCAGTAAAACACCGAATCCTCGAATCTCAAATACTTGTCAGGATTCGGTGGATTCGAGGAGTCAAAGATTCGAGTGGCCCATCTCCAAATAAAACCCTTCACGTTTGGAAGGGTTTAAAATTCGAATATTTACATACATGTATAGGGACAACCTTAAAATAACTAAAAGAATCTGTAACCTACATGTATAATTTTAAAACAAGGGTTGGTGGTTCGGGGTTAGGGAGTGAGTGGGAAATTGAACTTTCAAAAACCTAAAATAACAGTTTTTAGTGTGAAAGAAAATTGAAATTTGTCTGGAAGGTGGATGGGATATCCCAGATAAATAGAAAAGTATGAAAGGTTTTTTAGTTTCGTGAATTAAGATTTGTAAAGTAGGATGCAAAGGTGGCTAAAATTTCAAAAACTAATACCAACAATAAACCTCTAAATGCAGTAGAAGATTGGTTAGTAATTTTATGAAGGTACAAAAAGCACCACAAACAATCATAAAATAATGAAAATTTGAGAATTGTATCCAAGAAATAGGAGGCTAAATATTTCACAAACTATTAAAAAAATTAACTTTTTTGTGGTACACAATTTTTAAATTGTGCAGGTAATTGCAGGGACCAATCTCTTTTTAAAAACCTATTATTTCATTTATGCTCGTTGTTAAACTGTAATGATCTTTTATCCTATATGTTTTTGTAACAAAATAATACCTATATATTTTTAGTTTATTTTCTCATTATTTTATATTGTTCTAATGTAAATATTGCGTTTTATATGGATTGTGTTCGTTTGTGCACTCAGTTTAAGGATTGATTAAGGTTTCGTTCCAAAGATTGTTTTTAAAATTTATTGGTGGATGTATTTGGTTTAGGAATGTCACGGTTATTTTGATATTGTAAAATAATAAATTATATAATGAGCGTACCCAGGTGAAGAATGACCTAATTTGATATAGTTTTGATATATGTCAGTCTGCATGAGCTATTTGAACACTTATAAACATTATACAAATCTAAAACTAGGAATTCCGATAGGTAGGTCTTGAGATAATGTTCTCTATAAAAGTCCAAAAAACGAAGATTTAATTTGGTTAAATTTAAAAATAGTGGATCTGACTAGGCTTTAAACGTTAACAATGATTAAATCTTTAAATAAATTGTAAGCCTTTACCATGCAACTTTAATTTTGTTTTAACTCTTTAACAACTATACACTAAGCTGTTTTATATTTCTTTTTCTTACTATCACCAACATTCACGAGTTTAAAATATTGTGTGGCAGGAAATTATTACATTATCTTCAAAAAGAAATGTCAGCTTTTAAAACCCGTTTAGATTATATCTCTATTTTGAATAGTCTCGCATTTCATAACATAATTCAAATCAATAAAGGATCAATATCCAAACATAATTTAATATTGGTTTACTTGTTATTTTTTATATATATTTCCCGTGAAAAGAGTGGTTACAAAAGCTAGTTATTAATAATTAGTGTACATTTTACGCTATGTTTAGTATACTATTTGTTATGTGTCAAGTGTGAATATAATAACGACTTTAATGTAAATATATGAAAAACTCGGACAGTTAGAAGCTTCGTACGGGGAATAAAGGTTTTCAATGTATATATTATTTTATACACTTTTATTACAGACTATTCATATTTACATTTTTTCTCACCATTTCTTGTTATCCATTAGGGTCGCATTTAATCACACTAATGGGGTTGGAATGATAAAGCTAGAATTAAAAGGAAAGTACCCTCATCTGTGTGGAAGTATAGTGGGAAACTATTTCAGGAAAAAAAACCCATTATCAGTACAACCGGATGACGATTTAACCCCGGCCTTGTCCTCACCGAACAACCAGCTTGACGTTAGTTCACGTGCCCCCCAATTCAGTTTAAGACTAAATTATACATTTGACATAAGGTGAAAAATAAAATACAACCTTGTTATCCAACGATCGCCTTTAAGGTTTGGAAGACAAACACATCCATCTTATTAACAGCATATTCAGTCTATTAATGAAAAGAAAATCAAATGAATTTTTAACATTATTAGTCACCCGCCTCGGTGGTGTAGTTGGCTAACGCGCTTGTCATGTTGAGCTCGACTGCTAAGGACGGGGAGATCGAAGTTCGAATCTCGGTCGGGTGAACTGGGGGTGGTTTTTCCTAAATGGTTTTCCACTCTCCCTCCACGCAAATGCGGGTTCAGTTCCTCCAATTCAACCTTCCCAATTCCTAATCCATTAGAGTAATTAGTACTTAAAGCGTATAACCCGAACGGGTAGTAAGACGCGGTGCTAATAATTATTATTATTAACATTATTAAAATAGATTTTCTTATTAAAATTTGAATAGGTAGCAGAAAATTACTAAGTTAAATCATATTATTTTCCCCACGCAAAATACATTAATTTTGTTTTAGACTTAATTTATAACATAAGCTTATACTTTTCAGCCAAAGATCAAAAACTTGTAATGTAGTTATAGAGAGAAAGGGGATTAGGAATGAACATATATAGTTTCGTGGCTAGCTTTTATAGGGTTCTGTGGGATAAGATAGTTTGATAACCACTGATTTAATATGTCACTTTCAAAATAAAATTTATTGCAGTTTTCCAGGAATTCGGGGTTAGTCAGGTACACTGAAGGTAATTTTTACCTAAATGATTTTTCACTCTCCCTCACACAAATGTGAGTACACTTCCAATAAATTCAACCTTCCTCATCCTCAACGTACTAGCCTAATTAGTATAAATGCATATAACCTGAAACGGTAACAAGACGTTGTGCTATATATATATATATATATATGACTAAAGAGTGGTAACTGGACAAAATATCGACCCAGAAACAAACTGCAACTATGTAAAAATCTCGGTCGGGCAAGAAACTAAATAATTGCTGGTGAAAATCATCGTCACTAATTTTAAATCAGACTCAAGGTCATCACCGATATCAGAAAATCGAGGTTTAGCAAATCCTTGTTTGTTTTTTCAATCACCACTTCTTACTACCTGGTCAGGTCGTACACATTAATCTATTGGGGTAGAAATGAGGGTGGGAGGAAGTATTTTAGAAGTAGTCTACTCACATTTGCGTGGAAGGAGAGTGGGAAACCATATTGGAAAAATCAACCTCAGTAGACCCAACCGGTATAGGAACTCCGATCTCGCGGTCTTCAGTAGGCCAGACCATCTTGAGAAGGATGCCTTTGACTAATCGGCCATTAAAGTAGATCGTTCCTATAAAAAAACAAAATAAATATTAATTTTTAATAAACACTACAACAGGCCTATCAGGCCGGTAGTGGGAAATATATGTCTTAAATAAAAAACTGGCCCAGGCCAAAGGCTGTAAATAGTAATAGATGTAAATTAATTAATAAACTAAGGAGACTAGCTCCGTTAGAGGCCACCTCAATAAACAGATAGAATGGGACTTATTTCAGCCCCGAAGGGTTCCGGAAGGGGGCGGTGGTGGCGGGTGTCGGGAGGCCAGAGGGAACAGAACTTCAATAATACAGAGATTGACACGTGTACCTTACTATCCCACCTTAAGTTTACGAATCTCTATGGGGGAAGAAACAACATCCCTTATTTTCAAGTTGAAATGGTTACGTGGAAAGCCATAAAATGTTTTATTATTGACACCTATACTCGCCCTCACTTTAAACGAGGCTATTACAAGAATATTAATTCACTTTACTACTTAATACATTCTATGCGGTGTGAACTCCTAGTCTACTGTGTAAAGAAGCCAGAGAAGGCTGTGGAAAAAACAAAACGGAATAAAAAAACAACAACAGCAATGGCATCTAGCGCCTGGAAATGTAAGTAAGTTTGTGGTGCTTCAGGTCATCCCGTCGGTCATTAATTTTCATAAGAACTTGAGGAAAGGCTAAGAATTCAAATACAAGGATAAAGAAATTCAAAATAACTAAAGAAAGGAAGGAAATAAAAAAATAGACTAAGATAAAAAACACGCGAACAAAGTAAGAAATTATATATATATCTATCCTCTAAGATGGTGGCCACCACCCCATCCTGAATACATGCATAATAAATATAATACATAGGAGAGCTACTCATGCGCATGAAGGAACTAGCATTTGTTGTGTACATCACGAAATGGCGCTGGGATTTTGCCAGAATTTTCTCTCTTCTTTTATTTTCCCCACTCTCAACCCCTTCAGCCCCTTTTCTCTTGCTACCATCTAGCAAATTATAGCCATACCAATGGCTTCTTTCCTTTGCTTACTATAATAAAGAACCTAAAAAGATAAATAAATAATAATAAAAAAAGACCAAAGGACTGGACTAGGGCACTCTGTAACTATATCCTAGCTCCCCACACCAATCCCCACACCCCCACCTTACCTCAGAAACAATTCTAGAAAATGGACTAATAAATATATATGTTTGGGAAGGACTTTATTTTAGTCTTTTGTGATATTTTTATTTATTAAGATGCGGCGCCCTCTATTTTGTAATTCGTCTGCTGTGTGTAGACATAGCTGTAGGCTATTTGTTTTATTTTTCTTCATTTTTCTCTCCAACTCCATGCATCATATTTGCCCACTCCCCTCCCCCTTTATTTTTAGGAGTCACATTTCTCAAAGAGTATCCAGGGGGTATTGTTTAGAAGACACTCACTTGGGGGCGGAACCAAGTTGTTCATGTTACAAAGACACTCGAATTTCACACAATTTCGTATTGTTTGGTATTTATTAGATTTTTCAGGTTGTCCCCTTCCAGATATCAGAGTTATAAACGGCTGACACACAATGACGCACTGTAGAGTTGTACATTACCACACACAACTAGGTCGGGGTTGGGACATATGACCGGGTCCACGCACCTCAACATTTTTTCTGTCCATGAGGAGGTCTTGTAATTGTGTCTTGTCGTATAGAGTTGCCAGGGTAAGCAGCGTTATTTTAAACTGTACTTGTGATGTGCTCTATTTCCTCAGTAATACCCTAGTTATTTTATAAGATATCGAAAGAGAAAATTTCCTCATGTCGGGCGTGTAAAGTCTATTGATCAAATGGGCGAGAAATTATCACGGGTAAAGTTGTGACAGGCTTTTCTTACTCTGGCAATATTCCACGCTAAGCCACCGGTTGGACCAGTCCTTATATCACAGCTATTAAAGTTACTACATCTTCTTTCACGTTTTCATTCATATGTAAACTCATATTATATGCAGACGTCACGTTTGACCAATATTATAAATACTTATAAAATAACCATTAAGTTATAATAATATAAAATATTATCAAAGTTGACTAAAAAGAAATTACTTATTTTAAATTTATATTTATTGGATGTGTCTCCCCATCAAAATCTTACTATATTCTTGAACTTGGGTTTCTGCCCCAACCTGTTCCAAAGAAGTGTGGTTTTATATCCTCTATCCAGGTGAATGTGGATACTCTCAAATAAAGTTTACCCTGCTCACTCTATTCTTTCAGATAATACAGATAAGTAACACTTTATTACAGGTATTAAAAGGAGAAACAAACATTACTTTAGTTGTTTTAGTTTATTTCGAGGGCTATCCCCAATAAATATGTTTTTGCACTACTTCCTATTAACCGCCAGGCCTATACTTATTTAAAATACGCTCATAGCCGTTTCGTTGGCCGCATGGTGCAAGGCGTCACTCTAGGCCGAGGACAGAGAGATTAGCGTTAGAATCCTGGTCTGATATACTGAGGGTTGTTTGGGATGCGTTAATAGTTTTCCTCTTTCTCCCTCCAGGTAAATGTGGGTACACTTAATTTAAATTCACCATTCCTCATCCCTAACACATTAGCGTAATTAGTACATATGTATACAATCCGAACGGGTATTAAAACACGATGCTAAAAATAATTATATTCTCATGAGGTAGCGGAAATGCACCAAAATTTCCGCTGAGGGAACGGGATAAATCATCTAAGAAAAAAACCCACCCTCAATACATCCGCTCGTGATTAAAACCCCTATCTTCTTATCACTAGTAGAAAGACGAGACTAGACTGATGCCTAAGTCTGTTCACCCACCAGTACAGGCCAAGAATGGTTTTTGAGCCGAAAAGCCAGAGTTTTATAAACAAAAGTTTTCACTGGAAATGGTGTTACTTCAATTTGGCTTTCTATACCAATTAAATAAATATTTTAAAATTAACTTTTCTCATCCTGTACGCAAAATTATTTGGGTTACTATAAGTCGTTGCTTTTACATATATAAATTATGCTAAGGCTTACCAATTAAGATATCAAATAGTCTGAATTTAAAATACGATTTAATTATGACCATATAAACTTTTTATAGCTCAAAGCTAGAACATTGGTATAGTGAGCCAAACGTCTCGGGTTTAATTCGGTATTATTATTATTATTATTATTATTATTAGCACCGCGTCTTACTACCCGTTCGGGTTATACGCACTTACGCTAATGTGTAATGGTAGGGTGATTGTGAGATTAAATGGAGGACCTACAGTTTAACGTGGAATCCGAACCACGGTGGAGGCCTGGCATTCCCCACATTCACAAGATGTCTTGTCAGAGGTGAAGGAAGGGTTTAGTAATCAGATAAATCTTTGCCGGGACCGAGGATTGAACCCCGGCCACCAGCATAGAAGTCTGAAACCTTACCCCTAGACCGCCAGGTCACCAATTCGGTATTAATTTTCAACATTTTCTTATATTAATATTGATGAACTGCACCAAATATTTATTTCTTTGTGTTAAATATAAAATTGAAAGGTACTACAGCTATATATCCACGCTTTCTCAAATTCTTTTAGAGTTTTGAACAAAATGTTCAATATAATATTTTAAAATAAAAAATGTTTTCTTAAAAACACGTATATATTGTTATCCAGCGTGAAAAAATCCCCATATACCCATTTTAGACAAAATATATAGAATAATTCAAAATTTTCAAAAATAAGTTATCAGTAAAATATCCTCAAATAATTTTTTTTCATAAAAAAAGCTATTTATAATGTAAAACCTTCCCAATATGTTCGATTAAAAAAAAGATCTTAATAGAAATGTTCTAAAAAATTGAGCTTTAAATGATTAATTAATCATTACCTAGTAAACTTTACTTAAATTCAAGGTTAATATTTAAGTCATGATTTTGCCTTTAGGTGTGACAATATAAAATCTAAGTATCAGACTGAAATTTAAAACTAACAATTTTAGCTAGGATACACATACAACTTTAAGAGCCAACATGACATCCAAACAATTTACCCTGTTCCAATATTATGTTTAAGACAGGAAATAGAAGAGCGTGTTACTTTTCGGCGTCCAGTGGCTTTGTAAAAGACACATGAAGTTTTGGCATGGGGAGTAAATTGGCATAGTTTCAAGACAACATTGGAAGTTCCCCTCCTCTCTCCACAGGGTTTACACTGGTAAATACAAGAAATAGGACCTAGAGACCTTCTGACATCAATATCTAAGCAACAAAATGCACCAAGATGGACTTTTATGGGTAATAAACAATTTAAATAAACTCTATTTATATTCTATTCTAAAAAAAAAAACGGAAATATATACTATTGGCGTCAAAGTAAAACTAAAACTGAAATTAAATGTTCGTTAAATATGTTTTGTGATGTTATTTGCCACCCCACCTTGTATTTCCCTATTTTTTTTACTTTTGTGAACAATTTCTAATTTAATTTCGCGTGAAATCTTCGAAGTTCACCAGCTAGTTGCCGGCCTGACTAATGATACGGTTTACATATATTAAATAAATAAAAAGGACGGAAGGAACAACATAAAACATTGTTTTAAATAATTTAAATAAGGAATTTTGATTTAAGGAAGAACACCTACCTTTTATTAAACATATTAATTATCCTTTTAAGAAGTGTGTTTGACTCTTGTATTTATTTTGAAAGTCGGCCATGTTTGTTTTAACGCATGCGCAGTGCTATCAAACTAATGAGTAGAGGACCCCGTGATTTGGAAAGGAAGAAGGAAGGAAGAAAAAATCAAGCGGGCTGTTCAATTTTTGACAGAAGGAAATAGACATTTAATTCTTTATTAAACATTATTCACATTCAATTGGCTATATTTAAATATTTATATTGAACCTACATTTCATTTTTATTTTCTCCCTAGTCTATAGCCAACAATGTATTTTCGTTATATATTAGCTTCCTCTTTGGACTTGGAAGTAAGAATAGAAACTTTTTTTAAAATTTGAAATATTGGAAGGTTTTTGAGAGTAGGGGGGGGGGGGTCTTCTTGCTGGTGTGGTGCAACATGGAGCCAAATCGATGGATATTCAAGTTATTTTATAGTGATTCAAAGGTGGTGGATTAAGGTGAAAGTAGCAAAAAAGGGAAGCTAAGTGTGGGTGCAAGAACTACAATATTTATGCTCATTTAAATTGTGGAAGAATTTGAAGTGAAACAAATTTATGAAGATAGTGTTTCAGTATGGACTAATTATTCATTGGTGAGGTCAAACCAACTCTTTAACTTTCGATTATTGTAATCATCTCTTTCCTCTTTCCTATATAAATCAGAACTTATTTACTTCCAGAAAGGCTAATACAGAGAATCAATTAACATTTTATTTTATGTCTAATTATTAATTTTATTGATTGTATAGATATATTTTTTCTCTTCTTTTGGCTTCAACATTACTGTGCTATACTTTATTAAATTAGAATTATAATTAACCGGAATTCCATAGATTCACAAAAGTGCCAACAATTGCTATTCTATACATTTATATTTTTTTTATTTGTAGCCTAAATTACATTTTTCTTCAACAATCCATTTTTTTTAATCTAAATTGTTCATGGTTTTTAGCTTTAAGTTTACCCAGGAGTTTTTGTGTGCTGATTTAATAGCTCGGTTCAAAAAGTACGCTTTAAATACCTCAAATAAATAGATAGAGAGTAAACCAACCTGTGGTTTTGTGGTCTAGAGGTTCTGGGTTCAATTTTCAGCAATTTCCAGGGAATTCTCTCAAAAGGGAAATAATTATCATGCTTAACAGAGATTGGCTAATTCATCTTAAGTTAGGTTAAAATCTTCATTGCTATTACACTGTCATATTCACTCATCTCAACATGATATGGAGAAAGCCTCCATGCAAGTATGTTTGATTAGTACATTTGGGCGTCAACCGGACAGTGCTACATTAGTACTGGCTAATCTTTCCGTAAACTAATCTATAGATTGATGAATCCAAGACATGACAATATTATTTCTACTACTAGAGAATAATAATGGCAAGGAAAAAGCATGCATGCTTTATAATTAGTAACAAATATTTAAAAATAATCTGTTATCAGTAACAATTCTTAACCCGGGATATTTTGATTAACTCGCCAAGCTCTACTACTGAGCTATCCAGGAGTCGTCCCGTGTTTGGGGTCATCATTCCCTTATAGTTTAAGGCACGAGGACAAGTCCATTCCAACTAAGGTTTCTAGTAGCCCCGTGGCTTCTTTGGTGCTGACTGACAGCTCACAGCTTGACTTCTGACAGTCAACATTTAGGTATATACCTAAATTTTGACTGTCAAAAGTGACAGCTGCTAAACACATGTTTTTGCAGAACATCTGGTTCAGCGTAGGGATACGTAATTTGGTCTGGTAACTTTTTAAAGCTGTCAACTGTCAGCTGTGAATTGTCAGTCAGCAGCAAAGAAACCATGGGGCTACTGTACCTTGAATGTACACATGGATTAATAGAATACAGTTCGCGTGATGGATTTAAGCAAATAATGGTGGCCTCATGATCTAACGCGCTACTCTTGAATTAGACTAGACTGTCAAAGACGGGGAGATTGGGGGTTCGAGCCTAGTTGGGTGCACTGAGTTTTTGCATAAATAGTATTCCACTCTCTCTCTCTTCATGCAAATGCGGGTGTACGCCCTCTAAATTAAACCTCCATAATCCCTAACACATTAGTGTAACTAGCACATTTGCGTATAATCCGAGCGGGTAGTAAAACGCAGTGTTAAAATAAATTAAGTAAACATTATTAGTTACCGTTACCTACCGTCACACGCGGTTAGCTGAGCTGTCGTCTGGCAGCTTGGTTATGACGTCATGAGCAGTAGCTGTCTGAATTAGTCTCTCTCTTACAACTAACTTTTATATTATATTCCTAGTACTATTCCTATAAAAATGATAAATTGACAATCAGGGGATTGGGTGCATTGTCTACTCTAGAGCGAACCTATTTGTATAGGGTGTTTCACTCGTTCTAAGCTCTCATACACCAATTACGTCCATTATTTTGAAAGTTATAATTGAAACTCAGGAGCCGAGAGCAAGCGAAAAATCCTGTAGGTCGAGTACTAATATATAACCAATTGGTTCAAGGAGTGCAAGTCAAATATACCTGTTAAAAAAAAGAGCTATACCTTTTTTAATTTTTGTATCACAATCACAGAAATGCTTACCGAGAAAGTTATTATCATATTGGCAACAAATTCAGTAATGAATGGGTGCTGAAGGAGTGAGGCTTGAAAGGGTATCCAATAGGTCAATGTGAAAGAAGTGTCTTACGAGGGTTTGGACATGTCGAGAGGATGAGTGTGGATCAAGTAACGAAGACAATATACGAAGGTAGAGAGTGTGAATCAAAAGGAAGGGGTAGGCCATGTAAGACGTGGTTAAATATATAGACGAATGTGGGAAAAATAGGGACATTAGGAATCTTTAGAATAAAAGAGTATTGTATGACTCTGTGTGTGGATGTTGTTGAGACGAACGGAGTATGCAAGGATAGGGAAGTGTGGAGAAAGTTAGTGAGGGGGGATCAAGTACGGAATTATTGTTTTTTGATCTATATGCACAGTTTCTTGACCACCCTGTAAGGGAACGGCGTCATTAAGTATGAATGTAGGTAGGTGGATGTTTAGGTAGGTACACGAACTCCTTGGCTTCTTTGGTGCTGACTGACAGCTCACAGCTGACTTCTGATAGTCAACATTTAGGTATATACCTAAATTTAGACTGTCAGAAGTGACAGCTGCTAAACACATGTTTTTTCAGACCATATGGTTCAGCATAGGGATACAACATTTGATCTGGTAACTTTTCAAAGGCGTCAACTGTCAGCTGTGAACTGTCAGTCAGCACCAAAGAAGCCATGGGGCTACTGTAGGTAGGTAGGTAGGTATATAACATAACTGAAATAATTATCTTAAGTCTATCTCCTCCCTCCTCCCACACAATGTCTTACTACTCACTCGGACTATACTCATGTATATTAATTACGTTAATATGGTGGGAATGGACAATACATACTTTAGTGTAGATATTTCTGTATTTGTATGGAGAGAGGGTGGAAAACCATTTAGGGGAAAACACCCAACCAGGATTCTAACCCAAATATTCCGTCATTGGCAGTCAAGTCAATTGTGAGACCATTCGACCACTAAAGTGAGTCATGCAATTTAATTGTGTGCTTTTTATATCTCTGGAATATGACCTAGGGCTGGTTGTACAGATATATTGATTCTTCAATTACCACATTGCCAATCAGCTTGATCCTAGATAAAAAAAACTGTTTGGGTTGCAAACGAGTTAATTAGGGATCAAAATCTTCGATCAACCGACCACAGATCTAATCAAATAATCAAGTAAAACAGATTGTAGAACAGATTTACATTGCTCCCACACCATATGCGCATGGATGGTATTATGGCATATTAAGTATTCCCAACAATATTTCCAGGGGTACTCAGAAGCCCCAATATTTCAACCCTTTTAAAACCTTTGTATTATGGAGATAGTTCCATCTTGGATATAGGGTTGCACTGTGAACAGTGTTTTATAGTGTAGAAAACGGCAGGTGCTTTCATCTGATATGTAAGCAAGTGTGATTAAGTTGGTAGCTCTCACCACTTGTGTACTGACAGCCTGGCATTTGTCAACATGTTTCCATTATAGTTTGGTTAGTAGCAGTACTACTATTTTATGCATTATTTTTGTGTTGTGCACGTTTGTTTTCTTTTATTAAATTAATTTTTATTTTACTAAACATATATTGAGACTGACAAATTGCACCTTAATTTAGACCATTTTTTAAATACAGTGGTTGAAAATTTGCAAATTTTATGCCACACCCACACTCCTTTCCATAGAGCACCCGCAATGTTTTTTACAAGTCTACACCTATGATAGCCTTTGAGTGACTTGGCAGTCAATCCGCTCCTGAAGAAGTACTGGAGATGATATCATGCAACAACTGCAAATCCTGTCAACCAGGATCATACACGTGCTCGGACGTCAACCTCCCATATCGGCAGCTGCTTGTGTGATAAAGAAGAAGTTGATACAGAATATGAAGAGTGCGCAATTAATGATGGTGATAATGACAATGTTAATGACGACGATGTTGATTTTAAAGAAAAATGTTAGTGAAGATATAAATTGATATACAGTACAAAGAGTTGTTAAAAATCTTAATATTGCCAGAATTCTTTTTAGGATTTAAAATAGCACTAGTTTTTTTCACAACAACTATATAAATATGTGTGTTTGTAGAAAAGGTCATCATATAGCTAATATGTACCATTAGTAAGCTATCTGTAATTACATATGCATTAAATCTTACCAAAGTATGAATTTACCGAACTTGTTTGTGTGAACCGTAAAGCTAAACCGGGAAAGACTGATTATAAACTTTGGGATGCAATAGAAACTAAACTAATTTTTTTTGTGAATAGGAATTATATATTAATATGTTATAACTATATATAAAATTCAGTTTGGTGGATTTTAAGCATATTAACTTTTCGTGATGGATCTAAGACCCAGAATAGCGGGATATTATTTAGGTTTGACCCTCGTTAGGTTAAACCCTAAAAATGAACTGAAACTTTTTTTGTAGATAATTTATAACTAAGTAATTTTTGTAAGAACATATTTTTATTTATTTATGGTAAGCAAGGTAAGAAAGAAAAACAAAAAAGGTACGTTTTTTCAACGTATTTAGAAAAAAAGATGAAAAGGCTACCAATTTCGATTTCCAGGTTGCCGTATTCATGATAAAAACAAAAAAACTGAATAAAATTATACCCCACACGCATCTACTGCAGACATGGCACTATCTACATGAAAATGGGGTATAGCTGATTGACTAATAAATGAGAATCATGGTTTCCAAAATGGCATCACTGTTCATCAAACGATATCTCCAAAATTGGTTTTATTTTAATGGCTAAATCATTGCTATGCAGGTGCTAACTTATCCCTTTATTTTAGCTATGTAATCTCAATGGGGCCCTATTTAAGATAATATTTGGGGGTTTTTTCGTTTATTTTTAGGTGTTTTTTACTCCTATAATGAATTAAATTTTTAAACCATGTAAAGAAGGTTTGATTTCTATTAGTTTAGGAAATTTTGGTGCCCGGTCCTTCATTTCTCAGACACATATTATGAAATTTCAAACTTAAAGCTTTTATGATTACTTGAGATGATCTTTTAAACAATTTGCAAAATTTATAATTTCTTCCACGCCAAAAGCGGTGTTCTATATTAGTTGCATCCATTTTTAGCTCTCCGATTTTCTGGGCTTCCGTTTTGTAATTCTAAATTTTTGGCCATCATTTGGTTATCCGGGTAGGTATATTAATTACATGCTTAATTTAAAGTTTCTTCCACACAAATAAGTTGATTTTCTATGAGTTTAGATAGTTTTGAGCCACCCCTACCCTATTTCTTGGAGTCCCTAGTCTAGTTTAAAATTTAAAATTTTCTTACTTTTAAAATTATTCGGGGAGGTTGGCCTTTACCTCCATGGCATCAGACCTCAATCAAACCACACCGACAGAGCGGCCGCCACATACTGGCGAAGATAGTCCCAGCTTCTGCTGATAAAGGGTGTCATGGGGTCAGTACAGCGAGCCATCTGGAAATTAATCTCAGTTTTCTAGACCGGAGCCAATACTCTTTCATTCAAGTAGCTCCTCATTTTTCTTCCAAAGACTGAGTTGACCCCGTTCCAGACCCACTGCTTCACAGGAAATCTGGAACAAACACACACACTTTCATTTTATACTTATATCTTTCTACCTATCCATCTATCTATCCATATCTCTATCTATATGCATATTATATGTAGATATATAATATTTAAATATGCATCATATTGGATAACTTGAAGGAAATATGAAAATTCTGGGAGCTGAAGGAGAAGGCAGAAGACAGGGCGAATTGGCGGTCTTAGGTCACTGACAAGAAATGGACCTGCAGTAAGACAGACCACCTAATAATACTAATACTAATAATAATAATAATAATAATAATAATAATAATTTATAAACATGTATAAATATATGTGTATGCATAAATACATGTATATATATGTATTATATACATATACAAATACATTTATATTAAGTTGTAATTACATTTTTATGAATTTTTATGTTATATATATATATATATATAT
>CABFOW010001190.1:118918-135946 GCA_902141385.1 Timema californicum | reverse complement strand
CCCCCCCCCCCTTACATCCTCATAAATGAGCTTACATTTCCTTCAAATTATACCTTCCTTACTTCTAGTGTGTATAACTGTGGAGATCCAGAAGGTGTTAATAAAAAACAAACCAAAAACAAGACCAATAAAAGCTGCTTACGTCAGTGGCGGTGGAACCTTATTTGTGTGAGAGAGGATATAGCAAGCAAATATATATATAAGTACTTGTCTATCATTGCCCCTCTCCGCGCTTCCTTGATAAATGTTCGAGAATTTGATTTCCCTAAAATATATTTGGAGTGATCCTAGTCCCTAATTTTTTTAAATAAGATTATTTTTATAAACTATTTGAAAGAGTCTTCCCCAGAATTTTTTTGAAATTTGGCTTCTTCTAGAAGCTATTTGGAGCGGTTATTTTTCAGAATTTTTTTGAAAATTAGAGCCTCTATAAGGTATTTTGAATAGTCATCAGCTTGAATAAAAAAATAGATCACTCTGGAAGATATAAGATAGTGATCCTTCCCTAGAAATATTTGTAATTTGAATGCACCAGAATTTTTTTCGCCAGTTAAATGCTCCTATAAGCTATTTGCAGTGGTCTTTTCAAGCAATATTTTAAGACTTGTTTGTATTTAGATGCTATTTAGAATAATACTCATCTGGATATTTAACAAAAAATTGTTTGCTTATAGAAGCTATTTGTAGTAGAGGTTGCCATGGCTTGAAAAAAGGTTATATATTTATACAGCTATAAACTATTTGGAAAAGCCCTCACCCACTAAATTTTTAAATTTGGATGCCTCTTGAAACTATGTGTAGCCTGGCGCATTTAAAAAAAATGTAATGCCTTTAAAAACTATTTTAAATTGGGTACAAGTCTTTCCGCTTCATATAAGAGAATACCAGAAGGTGTGAACTACTTGTTTAGTACAGGAGGAGCAATGACCCTTTCCTTTCTCCCCGTTTTCTCTGCCACTAATTTGGAGTAGTCCTTACTTCAATTCTATATATACGATTCTTAAAAGCTAGTTCGAGTGCTCCTTCCTCAAATTTTATTTTTAAAATTTTATCCTCCTAGAAGCTATTTGGACTAGTCCTCCTTTGTTAAATTTTTAAAATTTGGTCGCCTTTAGAAGCGATTTTAAATAATTCCTAGCTAGATTATTTTTAAGATTTATATTTCTTAAAATCCATTTAAAGTGTTTTCACAATCTTTTTTTCCAAACTCATAGTTTCTAAGATATAAGCAAATATTAATATATTTAATGTAACATAAATGGATGGTCATGCTCTTTGGTGCACCCTACCATTTATTCCTCTTGAGTTACGACTACCTATTAATGGGAGAATTTATCTGTTTGTATGAATGCATAGCTATATATGCAAATGTAAGCTCAAATCAAATAAAGATGCATATCTATCATTACTTAAAGAAACACTCCTTACCTACCTATTGCATTATCTCCTGGAAATTTGCCTTGGATTTTAAGTAAATATTTTACCTTGGTAGGCAATTTGTACTGACGGAGTACAACTCATCTCTCTAATGGTATTACTTGCTGGCGAATGATCTAAAACCTCCTCGAAAATGTTCTATGGTATATGAATTTAATTCATTCAAATCTATTTAGTAGTTCTCTAGTTATAAATGAGCATACACATGCACAGAAACTATTATTTGTGAAAAAACCCGTCAATTATATTGGTTTTAACGTCACCTGCCATTTTCTATCATCTTTAACTCATTGGTCAATAGCTTGAAATCTTCCTAGAAAACTATACATATTGTAAAAAAAATCCTCATCTAAATCGATGCACGGTTTCCCTAGCTTAGTGAGCAAAAACAGGCAGGGAAACTATCATAATAAAGGCGGCTCCACATATGTGCTGATTTATTATTATTATTATTTAGCAATGCGTCTTACTACCCGTTCGGGTTATACGCTTTAAATACTCTTTACGCTAAGGGATTAGGAATTGGGAAGGCTGAATTAGCTGAAGTCAACCCACACTTGCGTGGAGGGAGAGTGGAAAAACATTTAGGAAAAACAGCCCTCACCCAACCGAGATTCGAACCTCGATCTCCCCTTCCTCAGCAGTCGAGCTCAACATGACTAGCGCGTTAGCCAATTATGCCACCGAGGCGGGTCATATGCGCTGATGATTACTTTACTTTCCATTAATGTTTTTTTTCGGCATCGAGTCTTACTATCCGTTTGGGTTATGCGCTTATATACTAATTATGCTAATATTGGCAAGAATGGGGAAGGTTATATATTTATATGAAGTGTACCCGCATTTGCGTGGAGAAAGTGTGGAAAACCATTTGAGAAAAATCATCCTCAGTATACCTGAACGAGATTATAATTTCTACCTCCCTGTCATCGCAGTCTAGTCTAATGCGAGAGTAGCGTCTTAGACCATGCGGCCACTTAAGCGGGTTCCATCAGTGTTAGTAACCAAATGTGGATGTGCAATTGATTGTCAAATGCTTTGTCTATACGTATATTCTATATTCGTGATTCTAGGGGGAATATGCTGGTACACCATGGGAAAGGCAAACAATCGTGTGGAATATAATAAATATTGTATGTGTAAGCTTTATGTAGAAAGCTAAATAAATGCTCTAAGCTATTTCTTAAAAGTTAATTTTCCTTTCTTCTGTATTGAATGTAAGGGTACAGTAGTATAGTGGTGCAAGAAAATTATATTTCCATGAAATTGTAAGCAAAACATTTGGGTCCAAAGATCTCATCTGCACCCACACCAGATTTCATTGATTGCTTTTTCTATTAAAGGTAGCGTAGTTGGCTAACGCGTTAGTCGTGTTGAGCTTGACTGCTGAGGACGGGGGGATCGAGGTTCGAATCTCGGTCGGATGAATTAGGGGAGGTTTTTCCTAAATGGTTTTCCACTCTCCCTCCACGCAAATGCGGGTTCACTTCCTCTAATTAAACCTTCCCAATTCCTAATCCCTTAGCGTAATTAGTATTTAAAGCGTATAGCCCGATCGGGTAGTAAGACGCGGTGCTAAATAATAATAATAATAATAATAATAATAATAATATTTAAGGTGTAAGTGTAAGAAACAAAAGTTAAGGGCGGTATCTTTGACATTTTTAAATAAAAACAATTTTTGGCCAAAGTAGTATCAAATAATCTACCAGTAAAACATAAAGTTTAATTCTATTCACATGGGGACCTCAACAGTACTCGAATATTTGTCAAGGTTGTCCTAAAATTTGATGACGTTTTCTCTTAGTTTTAAAAGTTTGTCATCTATCTAATTCAGTTATGCTAGTGACATATATTAAAGAACTGTTGTTATAGCCATGGGAAGAAAATCATGCTCTGTGTTCTACTGGATACATATTTTATTTATTCTGGTACAAAAAAGGTTTTGCTATAAAAAATGCAAAAATACTGCCTTTAACTCGCATTTCCTACACTCACACATTAAAAGCATTCAAAAAGATACAATAAATGGACCGTTTTCTTCTTTAATTCGGAAATGGTGCAGTCAAACTTTAACTTTTCTTGAACACTAGAAATGTTCGCTAACAAAGTGTAGAGGCCTACACCACAATGCTCACAGGCGATTGATTCTTCGTTCTTTTTAATGTATGGTAGTGTACCGATCCTTAGGCTGAACAAGGTTCATTATTTGCTATGCATGGCGATTATTTACACATGAACACGAATATGTTATACACACTTTCGTGAGTCATAACGCACGTTGCACAATGGTGGACGAATAACGCATGTATGGCGCCACCTTATGGATCTGTAAATTTGAAACAACCAACCAAACCAAATATGATTTCTATATGAATTTGAGATTAAAATGTGTATTCTATAATTACTCTGTGGCAATCACGTTAAAGAGAAAGATATTGAATTCTACATTTAACACGAGTAAACACTATTGGTCACGTGTTTTAAAACAAAAACTTTGAAAAACACTAATTGGTTTGACTTAATTCATCTTTTTATAGCCTCAAACCTGCCCAGTTTCCAGTAAAAATCTACACAGTATAAGAATACCACAACCAAATCTAATCAGTGGTTATTTGTCACCACGTCCTACTACCCGTTCGGGTTGTACGCACTTACGCTAGTGTGTAATGGTAGGGTGATTGTGAGATGAAATGGAGGACCTACAGCTTAACGTGGGATCAGAACCATGGTGGAGGCCTGACATTCCCCACATTCACAAGTTGTGATTAATACACGTCTTGTCATAGGTGAGGGGAAATTTTGACAATCAGATAAATCTGTGCCGGGACCGAGGATTGAACCTCATGCCCCCAGAAAATAAGTCTTGCACCTTACCCATAAACCACCAGGTCACCCACAATATAGGAATTAATCTTTGTATGATAGAGATTTAAAAAAACTGCCATTAAAAATATAATTGCTTATAATTTATTAGAAAAAAAATATTCGTAATTAAATTAATGAAATTGGCTGATGTATGATATATTTTTATGGGTTATATTTATTCGAAAGACTTAAATCAAGATCAGTTCTCTTACACGGAGGCATTTTTGCAATGAACACCAAAATGTTTAATGTGTTTTTTTAAGATACGAAATTGAATACATTTAATTCACTCACAAAACAATTTTTGTTGTTGGAAAATTAGCTAAATTTAAGATGCAAGTTTAGGCAGACTAAAAATTGCTCTCGTACATCAAGGCATTGCAGTGCTTTATGCGCGCGTCTATCTCATTACACACTATATCTCTAAGGTCTATCAAAATACTATCCTACAATCTGCATCTGGGTCCACCCGGTGGTATTTTCCCATTGGGTTTGCATTAAATACCTTGAACGCGGTTTTATATACTCCAATTCGCACTGTACGGCCCACCCACAGAAATCTGCGAGATTTTAGTACCCTAACAATGTTTGGTGATAAGTACAAGGTATACAGCTCATCAATTTGTAACCTCATCCACTCCCCACCATCTTCATCAAATTTGGATTCAATATATTCCTAAGCACCTTATTTTCGAACACCTTATATTTGTTTTCCCCATCTAAGGTAAGAGGGCACGTTTCACACCCATAGAGAACAACCGGTAAAATTATGGCTTTGTATATTCTGAGACTTACAGTTCACTAACCGAGTAATAACAAGCATTTCCCGACTGTATTCTTTTCTTAATTTCCAATATTGTTACCTCTATTTAAAATTGTTCCTAAATATTTGAATTCATTAACCCTATCAAATTATATGTTGTTTGTATTGAAAATGTAATACAATCTAATGTATGAACGCAGAGATGAAACTAAATGTTGGAAAATGAAGTGGAGAAGCGTATTAGATGTCAGTGTTGTATCAATTAATCTAAAAGCGGAATACTTTCAACAGTATGCAGGAAATATAAAGCTAAAAATAGCATAAGCCATCAAGAAAAAGTTTATTTTACTGTGAGAGCTGGCAAACTCAAATTCACCACACTTTTCTAACTAATTCTCCACATGTGGCGATTGGTGACAGGGTTGCCCATCCCAGCGTTAGAATAAAGACAAGTGTGATTGGAACAAACAGAACAAATATATCACTAAACAAATTTTTGCCACTATTTATTTGAGCTTATGATGATGATTAATTTTAGATGGTCCTCCGGAAGACGCCTGTGCGTGATATATCTTCACGTGGGAGTGTTGATGCACATAAAAAATAACACGATCCTCGGCAGGCTCAGAACCTATGCACAGTAGCATATATTATTATTATTATTATTATTAGCACAGCGTCTTACTACCCGTTCGGGTTATACGCACTTACGCTAATGTGAAATGGTAGGNTAAAACACGCATATACTGTTAAATAAAACTAGTATAGTTGGTTCTTTGTTTATGTTCATGATGATATTTATATTATTATTATTATTATTAGCACAGCGTCTTACTACCCGTTCGGGTTATACGCACTTGCGCTAATGTGAAATGGTAGGGTGATTGTGAGATGAAATTGAGGACCTACAGTTTAACGTGGAATCCGAACCACGGTGGAGGCCTGGCATTCCCTACATTCACAAGATGTATTGTCAGAGGTGAAGGAAGAGTTTGGTAATCAGATAAGTTTATGCCGGGACCGAGGATTGAACCCCAGCCGCCAGCATAGAAGTCTGACACCTTACCCCTAGACCGCCAGGTCACCCAGTAGCATATAGACTACGACGGCTGGAGATTCCGAGACTGTTGCAGCCTTCATCCGCCTTCCCAACCGCTAAGAGCTGTACTAGTCGCTTCTACGCCCGGTCTGCAGTTAAGGACTTTCTATATACTATGGCGTTAACAACTGTTAGTGCATCCACCTTTAGAGGAAGTTTCTCACCCCAAGTGAATGAGAGTGCCCTAGGATCCACCTACTCCTTCAACTTCAAAGGAGGCCGTTGGCGTGGTAGAGGGAGACTCCTTATCCAGGGAGTCATTCAATCGTCAGAGCCTCGTCAGTTGAAAGCAAGGTGCACACCTAGCAGGTAAGGTTGACATTTGATTAGGGGTTATTGTCAACAGAATCTATCAACCTCTAACATCACACTATAACCAGCCAATAAATACATCTTTTAATTACGTTAGTGGGATAAGTATGAAGAAGCTTGTATTTAAAGGGAATATACCAGCATTTGTGGCGAGGGAGGTTTGGAGACCATTTCCCACCCTCATCACGCTCTAACAAGAGTCAAACCCTAATATTTCTGTCATCGGGAAATCATACGGGATAGCCTGTCATTTAGTTCATGTGCCCACCGATGTGGCTCAGCGGGAGTGTAAAGTGTTAGCTACATTTCTCTCATTTCTCTAATGAGCAAAAATAAACAACAGCCCCGGGTTTGATTTCTAATAACTGGTGAAATTAAAGAGAAATATTTTTACAATGATAAATTTACAGTTAATTGTATTGTGCCCATCCTTGAATTTAAGTTGTGTACTTAAAATATAATTTTGGTCCAAGAAATATGTTAAGTTAAATACAACTGCATCTCTATTTTACTTGTGTAAGAGTTGAGCTGCGTTTAAAACTTTTACATCCCTCGTTATCATTTTAATGTAGTTTGATACGATTTTACATGCGCTTATAAATAAACTGACATGCGAGTGCTTAAAAACACATCCCAGGAACGTCCTAATAAAATATAAATTAAAAATTATATTTAAAAAATAAAATGTACAATTTGTTCTTTTGTTTTCTCCATCAATTCTTAAGGCCAATTTAGAAGAAATAGCTGTATTTTTTTACCCTTTTTATTTAAAATGTTTAATCAACTTTTGTTTCTTATATTTTAAAAAAAATAACAGTCCTTTAATAGATGATTAATTTTCTCAATAAATCTAAAAATAAAATCTTTAAGAAGTCCTTGTGTCTTTTCAATCATCTATGAAATTAAATATTTAAGAACTATTAGTGTATTCTTAATCAACTCAAAAATAAACACGTAATAAGCTTTGGTATTTTGTAAATTAGTTTTAAAACACATGCATTATTATTATTAGTACCGCGTCTTACTACCCGTTCGGGTTATATGCACTTACGCTAATGTGTAATGGTAGGGTGATTGTGATAGGAAATGAAGGAACTACAGTTTAACGTGGAATCCGAACCACGGTGGAGACCTGGCATTTCCCACATTCACAAGATGTCTTGTCAGAGGTGAAGGAAGGGTTTGGTAATCAGATAAATCATTGCCACGACCGAGGATTGAACCCCGGACCCCCAGCACAGAAGTCCGACACCTTACCCCTAGACCACCAGGTCACCTAAAACACATGTAAGAAAGTCTTGTTTCTTACACTCATTTTAAAAACAAAACACGTAAGAAGTTCTTGTGTCTTCTCAATACTTAAAAAAATAAAAATTCCCAATAAAAGATTGTGACTTCTCAATCATTTACAAAATAAGGAGAATGAGAAATATTTGTGTCATCTCAATGGTTTTATAAGTTAGAATCTATAAGAAAGGCTTGTGGCCTTTCAATTAATTTTAAAATAAAACTTAAATAAATGTTTGTCTCTTCTCGATTAGATACAATATTAAACGAATAAGAAATTCGTGAGTTCTCTTCAATGATTTTAAAACTAAAACACATAAGAAAAAACTGAGCTTTATTACACTATTTTAAAAATCATGCTACTAAGAATTATATACAGTTGAGTTGCTAAATTAAATAAAAATGAAATTTCTGAAAAAAAGTACATCATTTATTTCTTTACTGGCAATCATCTCTGTAAATAGCGATAAGACTGAGGTGTAGACGGGATAACACGTCCTCCACCTTACTTCTCACATAAAACGTTCATGTCAGTAATTATACCTTTCACTATTTACATATTCCACTACTTTAACTTTCATCTGAAGTAAAGAGAAAGCGTTGACGGCACGCAACCCTTAAACCTCACCTTTGATCCCCTTTCTCTCCAACGTATTTAAATGAAAACATATATTTACACCCTTTCCCAGCTCCCCAGCTAAGTGCACACAGAACACACCTGCTAACCCTCTTAATAGTGAGTTGAGCAAGCCTTCTTAACAAACTTCTAGTTTATTGTATACGTTTATATAAATTTTCTTTTTTAAGTTGTGTTTTTTCTTAGTTACTTAAGGATTAAGGCATTTAGAAATTATCACGCTAGCATTTATTTTGTTATTGTGCAGTCCATTTTTTATAGTTTTTTAGAAAATACACACATGATTTTATGTTGATAACAATTTGTCATATTATTATTGTTAATTCCTATCACCAGAACTACAGTATATTACGAATATTATTCCTTAGACCACTTGATCACTTGGGTGAATGTATTAATTACTGTCTAGATACCTATTTTTATCAAAAGGAGTAATAAATTCACTCCAATGTTTTTAGAGAACCGTAAATATTTTTGACCTTCATGACCCTTGACAAAATTGAAGCTAAACGTAAATCTGCTCCCTTAAAATAATACTTGTCGCATTAAGAAGGGGATTTCTCTTAGAAACAACAAACATAGCTTTATGAAATGGGAAAGAAAACATAAATTTCTAAAAGTGTGTTAATTATAAATTTCAAAATGGTGCTTCCCTATATCAACCTCGTTACGTAATCTCGCAGACACGTTTGTGAATTTAAGAGTTTGAGCATTTGCCCATTAACACTTACAATATTTACAAAGACTAGCAAAACACAAAATGGGACAGGATCTAAGTGGAAGGTTTGCTGAAAGCTTCTAGATATTTATAATAAATATGACTATTATCCGATTTTCATCTCTTTGGTACATACAATTTATATGAGCCCGTATTTACTCACTACGAGGCGCGGTAAATTTTGATGTTCTGTTTAATTCGGACCAATATAGAGATTTATCAACAAAGATTAGCTCTGTGAATGGTACAAATTAAGTTTATTAAACAAATATTACAACTAAGTTTTCTTATTTAACTGTAAGATGAGTATGATTTTGAATACAATATAATACAGTGAAACTCAACATTTGTGGGCTGAAATGCTAATACGCTAGTATTATATGGTAGGATTCCAGTATTGGGGACATCAGCGTTCGTCTCCAGGATGGAATTACTTAAGGGTTCATTATTAAATGCTTTTCTATTTTCTTCACGAAAATTCGGGTACATTTTCTATGTTATTTACCTTAATAGTCCCTCATTAATGTAATATACATCCAGACACCCAAAACTGTTAGTAGGACACAGTGCATGTAAAAAAAATCCATGTTTTAAGTATGATAATCATTCAAACTAAAAATTTTGGTAAAATGTCATTCAAAAAACATTAATAATATTATTCTTCCATCAATAACTTCCTTGATTTTGTTATTGAATGATTCAGTAATACTTTTGACTGGTAAATTTTTATTGCATTTTTTTGCCCCACTTTTAACTATCTGCTCAGAGAGATGAAGAAGATAACATTAATTAATAAACACTCTTACAGAAAACTATTTTCTCTCTATATTTTCAACTTCCCATTGCCCAAACCTTTAGTTATATATATATATATATATATATATATATATATATATATATATATATATATATATAANNNNTATATATATATATATAATACATCGGAAAACATTAATTTTATAAAATATTAGTTCAAATGAAAGTAGTTTAATTGATAGAATTAGGGAAATATGATCAAAATTGGAAATTTAATTTTTATAAATTACCTTAAACGTAATTTTTTTTTGGAAAATGAGGTGCGGAATTTTGATTGTTATTTTAAATAGTGCATATACAGTATTTTGATTCTATAAATCATATCCGATTAAGAGAAAGTTGCTTTTTTTTTATTTTTTCTTCAACAAGTAAACTATCCTTAATTTTAAGGTTGGACAGATAATTCCAAATTTCCCTCTTGGTAAGCTTATGAAAATCCATACAAAGTTTTAGACTTATTGGCAGTATTGTTACGGCTCTAGTCTTAGTAACAGACAAACGGCATTGCTAAAAACGCCTTTTCGGGTTTAGGGGGTCATGACACGTCAGCATCCATAAAAAAGCTCAAACTAGATTTTTTTTATGATATCAATCCTTTTTATCTACGAGGTGTCGCGACAAAGTAAAGAATTATCGATAAATTCAGTCAGAATTCAAACCCTTACTTTAGCTTTATCGTAAATAGAGATTTCTTTCAGATATGATTCCTTCGATAATTTTATCATCAATGCGGGTAAACTTTTAACTATTCCAGTATAACGTAACGAAGTGACTAAAGGAATTGCTCAGGAAATTCACCATCATCGGAAAGGAAATGGGAACTTAGGATTCCATATAAGAGAATCTATTACCAATTTAGGATTCCATAGAGGAAAATCTATGACCAATTTAGGATTCTATAAAGGAAAATCTATTACCAATTTAGGATTCCATAGAAGAAAATCTATTACTAATTTAGGATTCCATAGAGGAAAATCTATTACTAATTTAGGATTCCATAGAGGAAAATCTATTACCAATTTAGGATTCCACAAAGGAAAATCTATTACCAATTTAGGATTCAATAGAGGAATATCTATTACCAATTTAAGATTCCATAGAGGAAAATCTATCACCAATTTAGGATTCCATAGATGAAAATCTATTACCAATTTAGGATTCCATAGAGGAAAATCTATTAACAATTTAGGATTCCATAGAGGAAAATATATTACCAATTTAGGATTCCATAGAGGAAAATCTATTACCTATTTAGGATTCCATAGAGGAAAATATATTACCAATTTAGGATGATTAATTGAACTCGAACCTCGTCAGTCAAAGTCAGACGTATCCACAACTTCCTTGGCCTTGCTTTCGAATAAATAGATTGTCTCAAGTGGTGAAGACAATATAAAAATTAAAACATATAGATAATTATACATACACGTTACTCGTACCATGGAGATGTTTCACTCTTAATTACTTTTTATAGGCATAATGTTTCTCATTTATGTTGAGTTAGGATGCAATTAAAGTAAAATAGGAAATGGCTAACGTTTATATAAAACATTAAAACAGCAATAATAAAACTTGTTATAAGGGCTCCAGTGTTGAAGAAAGCGGCGAGGGAAGAAGAACAGATGTAACCACACGCCCTACACACCCGCGCGCACACACACGCACACACACATCCATCTCCACCATCTCGTAGCATTGCAAAGAGGAACCGAGCGTCGTGGAAAACGACCAGTTTAATTAACACATCGTATTAATTATGCAAATTACTCCATCAGTAGTAGTAAGAGCAAGATGTGTTAGACGTGTTTCCAAAATGTGTGGCAATTCCTTGGGGTATACAGTGGCAAGGAGTGTAAGTCAGGTCAGAGGAAGGGGTTGATGGAGGAAGGGAATGGAGAGGGAGGGCAAGCAATGTAAAGAAAGAATAAGTAATGCAAGCAGACAAAATAACACCGCTACTCTTACCATTCTAAAAGGACATAACTACATTTCAAGAGGAACTAGTACGTCGCACGTTTTTACTCATTAAATAACTATAAACTTAATTTTATTGCAAATCGACTTGAATCGTTTTTTAAAGATTTCTCAAACTATACGAACATAATAAAAAAATAGATAATATAAAATATACATATTATGAATCCATACAAAGACAAATATATTTTTTCTACATTAAAAGTTTTAGTTTTCCATAGTAAGATTTTTGTAAGAAAGACCTTTTAAAAATACAAACTTTTTTGCTGTTAACATTGATAACATCTTAATATATTATTATTATTATTATTATTATTATTATTATTAGTAGTAGTAGTAGTAGTAGTAGTAGTAAATAGATGCCCCAACATTAAATTCACGATGGAAATTGAAGCTGACAGCAAACTACTGTTTCTGGATATTCTAATCTCCAGACGTCAAAACAGCACCCTATGTCAAACAGTGTATGGTAAACCAATACATACAGACAAGTAGCTCAATGTAGTGCTACACCACTCTCCTTTAAACAAGACGTTAGATGTATTATCCATTCTCACTAATAGGGCAAAACTTGTATACGAAGAATCAATTCTTAAGGAAGAACTTGATTATGTACACAAATAACTACGGGTCAGCGGTTATACGTACAAGGACTTAAACATAAATATCAGGGGTGAAGCACCTCAAAGGAAGAACAGAATGGATATAGAAGCGCACTTGCCCTACATTCAGAGACCAATGACGGAATAGAGGGACTATTAAAAAAAACGACATCTATAAAATTGATGGTATCGAGACCATTTATAACATTTCTAAATACAATAATCAAGTTATCAGAGAGGTTATAGAGATAATTAAACAATTTATAAATATAAACAGAGAAGATATAGCTTATCAAGATCTGTACCTCCTTATTCAAAGCTGCAAAGCACCCAAAAAATCCTTTATAAGGTTACCAACTCAAATGAAACAAATTTGTTAATTACCAAAAATAAACCAGACCTATCCATTTATATAGATTATTGATTGGTCCAGATCAAGGGCGTTTAAAGGAGGGGCAGGATTGGGGGGTCCACACCAATCTTAGAATCTTATTGGACCACCTATTGGATTCTATACATAGGTGTAGACCAATTTATTGGATAAAGGTATAATAAAATTAAACTCCATGGCGTCTTGCTATACCGACCGAGCGGCCGCTACCGCTAGAAATGATAGTGCCAACATTTTGCGGATAAAATATGTCATGTAGT
Organism: Timema californicum; assembly: GCA_902141385.1. Lineage (NCBI taxonomy): Eukaryota > Metazoa > Arthropoda > Insecta > Phasmatodea > Timematidae > Timema > Timema californicum. The sequence continues at coordinate 122,782 of CABFOW010001190.1, read as the reverse complement.
TAGCACAACAAGACTTCTAACCATTGAGCTCAGTTTTCTAAACCGGAGCTGCTACTTCTTTATTCAAAAACTCCTCATTTGTCCTCACGAGGTTGAGTTTGACCTCGTTACAGACCCATTGCTTCCTAAATGTGATTTTGGAAGTGCCGGGAATTGAACCCGGGACCTCTGTATTCGTAGCCAGGAACTCTTGACCACTAGACCACAGAGGCGGTCTAGTAACATTATATATGGGAACCCCCTTAAATAATTAGATTTCTACACCTTCGACCCAGTGACTGGCGTGTCAGACTGACCCAGTATGTGGATGACACATTGTTCGGGGCTACAGGTGCGTCACCGGCTCACACCACTAGAAGACTAGAGGAATTCTGAAATACACTGACCAACTGAATTACTAGGTGGAAAAAAACACAACCATAAATTCCTACAAGTTCCATCATATCCTCCTCAAATCCTAGTACAGACAAATGCCCATCACTCTCTGTGTGATTGGGGTCAAGGACACGCCCGTGAAGATCAGGGAAACTATCTGGTACCTGGGAGTGACCATCGACGATGTCATAACGTTCAAGCAGCACCAAGAAATATAGCGATATTATTATCATTATTATCTATTGTTATTGCTGGGTAATGAAAAAGACTTTTCCGCAAAACTACTTCTTTTGTTCTTATTTTCCAAGGAACACGGTGTAAGTTGTATACCATCACGCTATCTCCTCAACGAACAAAGCGATGTCGAAAAATCGAAAACTAATGTGGTTGAATTTAGGCCTTACATTTGTAACAATTCAAACATATTATATAATTTGATAATCCCATTTCAAATAATATAAATTACGAAGATATGGCTGGAAAGATTTTGACATATTATCTCTCATTTTTAAAGTTAGGGGTCGAGGATGTCGGGAAAAATTGGGACTTTCCAACAAAAATCTGATTTTACCACAAAATTTTCCGGTTTTTACTTTTTGTTTACGTCACTATTGAACCCCTGATTTATGTATTGTTTTATATCTGTAAAAAATTATTGTTTAAAAATAACAGTTAGTTCTGCAAAAAAATAGTTCTATATAGCTAAAAATAATAATTCAACTCTTACTTAAGTTGTACAGTGCAACAGATATTAAAATTATGGTAAACATTTATGTATATTAAACAAACCAATTATAGTAGGCTAAAAAAATATAATTTTGTTTTCATTAATCCTTTTAATCTTATCTATTTTTGAATATTTATCTCTGGTCACAAAATGGCTGTTATAATCGTTGGTTCTAGCACATCTTTTATCCACTTTCTTTGACTGAGGGAATTCATATCTTAGACTGGATAAAAATGTATTATTATTGTAATCAGACGCAGTCTATGTGGCTTATGGAAAAATTTCGACGCATGTCCCATTACAAAATATATATTAAAATAAATATACTAGATATTTGTTTAAGCTAGTTGGGATGAATAAAATTAAAGGGTATTTAAAAAAATTCACTTAATGTTCCACTAAAAAAACTTTAAATAATTTGTATTTTTTTAACATAAAATTACTCTTATTAAAGTGGTCCCTTTATTACTAGATAAAGTTTGATTTTATTTTTGTTTTGATTTTATTAATATATATAATTATAATAACAATATATAATTGGTCTGTGCATTCAAATTTTTGTAGATTTTTTTTCTGGGTTGTATAAATTATAAGAAGATCAAATAATATTTGTCTGTCTGTTTATTTGATGCCAGTAAACTTTAAAGGTACTCATCACATCGAAATGGGACTTTCGTAGGCTATACCATCACGCTATCCCATCAGTGATTGAAGCATTGTTGATTAATCCAGACATAAGCAGTAAATATGCATCACGGCTAATTGGCGCGGGTATAAAGCATTACTCTTGATTCGAGTAGGAGGATCAAGGAGAAAGGGCAATTTCGTGTTTCTTCAGTAATAATTGTGATTTCATTGTTTTATAGCATTTTAAGATGTCGGTTGTGTTAAATGCGTTAGCGTTGCGATTACTATTCTTGCTTAAACTTTGGTACTAAGCCAAAATTAAAACTTAGTTTGGAGTAATAGGGCGCTCAATAAAGAGTTCTTCTTTCAATATATCTTATTTTTGTTTCTTAGAAAGTAATTTAAACTATTTATTTTGGTGTTCAATGTAACAATGCCTCCACATTTGCGTATTCAATTTAGCTATTTATAGTTTTGTGTCTTACATCTTAAAATATTCCAGCTATTAGTTTATTTAGGTGTTTCTTGTAACAATAACTCCGTGAAGGAGAACCCCTGTTATTGTACCTGAATTGTGTGCCTTAAATTTAGGTAATTTTTCAATTATTTTATGTTTTTGCGTGTAAATGAGGTTTATTTAGTTTTGTTGCTTAGATAGTAAATTAAAACCACTAATTTTGGTATCCATTGCCTCCACATAAACTTGGTTTATATATATAAATATATATATATATATATCACCAATAATTCTTTCTGTAATTATTTAATCGCTTCAACACTCCACACCTTAAACAAGCTCAACCATGGTACACATTCTTCTCGAAATTAATAGAAATTTTCAAATTATTTCCTGCAATAGATTATTAATACATCTAGGATGGATTGTATTGGATGAATTAGATTTTTTTATTCCACGCTTCATATTTCAATTTGATTAAATTTTGTCAGACAGAAAATCTTTTAAAACTTTTTTTCTTCTGAATTTTGTTTTATTCTTTTTATAACTGTCAATTAACTTTTAACTATTCAATCCATATTATTTGCATAAAAACAATTTTAACATACTCCTATTTTTAAAATATTCATATTTCTCATAACTGTAAATTTAATTTGTTGGTTCCCCTTATTTTTTCTATTCAATACTTAATATATACGTATTAAAACATTTGTTTATAAATACAATGCTATTTAAACGTATTCGTCACGATTATATATTGTGATTGTTGAGATTGTGTACGCTAGTAAATATCTACACTTCTAGATCAACCTCTAAGCTATAATTTATTTTAATATTAATGAGAATCACTTGTTACCAAATTTGGATAATACATGTTACTTCGATCATTGCATGAGTAATTTGTCTAGAAACGGCATAAACGATATAACAGTGACGGTAGCCTGCAAGTACAGGAACTTCAGATGGGCGTACCGCTACACAAGACTGTGTGCTATGTTGCCTACACGTTGAATCGCACGGCGCTACAGTGTACTGTCATAAGCAAATTGATATTTACCAACCCATGGTCCGAAAAAATAACTCTTTTCATGGGTTTATTGCTGTAGGTCCAAAAATAAATTATACTAGAATTTTGGAAGGGAGAAATTTTCAGAACTAAAACAGTTTATTTCTGGTCAACATTGTTAGTATTTTACTATATTATTAGTATTATTGTATACGTTTTGATTTTATGTATCAACTTATTGTATATTATGATGTATTGTACAGTACAAACAGATCAAACAACTTTACGTCTGAATATATTATGATTATTTTAGTTACATTTTGAAATGTCCACAGATTCTTTTTATCAAAATTTCATTTCAGGAAATTTCAATACATAAAACTTACTTTTAAGCTATATTTTTGGCTTAAAATATTTTTAATTTTATTTCGAACTAGGTGGCCTGGCGGTCTAGGGGTAAGGTGTCAGACTTCTGTGCTGGTGGCCGGGGTTCAATCATTGGTCCCGGCATAGATTTATTTGATTACCAAACCCTTCCTTCACCTCTGACAAGACATCGTGTGAATTTGGGGAATGCCAGGCCTCCACCATGGTTCGGATCCCACGTTAAACTGTAGGTCCTCCATTTCATATCACAATCACCCTACCATTACACATTAGCGTAAGTGTGTA
>CABFOW010001190.1:97390-118862 GCA_902141385.1 Timema californicum | reverse complement strand
TAATTTACGTTAAAAGTGTACGTAGTTTTAATCGTGGCACAAACAAATCTATATTAGTGGAGGAGTCATACCCATTCTCTACCGCTGGATTGAGAATTGTTTGTGAAATAAAGTCTAGAATCTAGATTTGTCCAAAATAGAGGGCCTATAATGGGAAAATCTAGATATGTCTTTCAGTTCCCATGCCTTGCCAATCTGTCAGGCTGAACATAGATTTGCCCGTACATTGATTAGAAAAGGTATAGAAATATTAGAATAGATTGACCAAACATGGGTATACTACGAACTTAGCTTTACATCGCATAAACATATTTCATATGAATACCAAGCCACGTTAAATAAATAAATTAATTAATAATAATCCTTGATTAGAAAGACTCGAATACCACTTAATTACTCGTAAATATTTACCTCTTAGAAACATTAGAAGAGTAAACAATATTTGTCCAAAATAATATTATAAACATAATTTTTGGTTAAATAAAAATATTATATTTGTATATTATATTGGTATGTATTAATAACTAGACCTCAGATTTTTAAGTTTTGAAAAGTTAAGTTTCAGGTGCCTAAAATAGGCTCTTGGAGTGAGTTAATTAGGCTTTATAAGATCAAAAATAGCCCATAAAGTAACTCAGAACAAACTATAAATTTAAAGATAACACTACTTTTAGTTAATACTTGCTTTTATTTAATCTTTTATTTGTTTTTTAAAACACACACACATTTCAAATATTTACAATAAATTTGCCATAGTTGGCATCACAGTAAATTATTAACACTTTTTATAAGTTTTCCACTGTAAAGCTATGGCGTTTGCCACTTAATATTAATTTATATGCATAAAAAGAGCGTTCTACATCCTTTGATGTGATGGGAGAGTATTTCAACAGGGTAAAAAGACGATTTGGGTTTTCACATTCAATTTGACTTGACTTTCCAAACAAAGTGTCAGCTCCAGCACAAATAATTTTCAGTCCTGTGTTCTTCTAAAGTATTTTGTATAATTTTGTTTTGTCTCTCTCCCCGGATTCTCCAGGTGCTTCAGTTATATTTTGCTTCGCTTTATATAGAAGCTCTGTTTGTTCATATATTTCATTAAAACTTTTTTTATTTCCAGTTACGCACAGAGCATACTCCTCCAGACTTGTCACCACTTATTCGACCTCCAAGAAATGGTCACTATAATACTTAGCAGCCTTCAGCCATGTCCCCCATCGTGTGTTCACAGGTTCGGGGGGAGCGGAGGGGGGCAGATGAACATTTGTAAGCTTCCCTTGAAAAGCCTGTACTCTTGTTGGGGCTTTGATGAACACTTACTTCACTGAGGAGATACGTTTGTTCACCTTAGGGAGATTCCAGTCTGATCTTATCTGCCCCTCGGTTCAGACTATGGGCAAGGCATGTCACGTGGACAAGAGAGGGGAAGAGCACCTTGAGTTACTACTGTGTAGCTGGAGCCATGTAGGAAGCATCATCTGTGAAGACAAGCAGAACTTTATCTTCATCAGGATTGATAACTTTTAGTCCACTATTTACAAAGTGGTGAGACACTGTTTATTAGTTTGTTTTATTCAACTGTTTAGTGCAGATAAAATAAGTTATATTTGGTGCATCAGGGTCCAGTTTACCAATTACTAGATTTGCTACGTACCGAACAAGACTGTCAGTTTCGTCAACAGAAATCCACAATTGTGAATCTCCAAGGTCCTTTTGTATCCTGGAGATTGTGTCTTTATACGTAGGTTGCACATTAGTTCTTCCGAAGAGTTGATTCTGAAGGAATTTACCAATGTTAGTATTTTTCTAAGAAAGTTTTGAAATTTGGATTTTCTAGTGTATTGAATGGTATGCTTGCTGCCACAATGGCACTACACAAATCTGAAATAAATTCATTTTTCTTAATAGAAGCCTCGAAAGTCTGCGTCAAAATGTTTGCTTCATTTGTGACTTGCGCTCCACATTTGCTTTATGTAGAGACTCTTGAACATGTTGAGATGAGTGTGATTTTGTTTTCATTCAATACCTAAGCAGAATAAAGGGAATAAAAAGTTCAGCTGAACAGACTCTTCCACAGATTTATCAATAGAGTTATACATAAGAGTATTAATTAATAGTGTTATCTGGGTAGACAAAAATATCAAACTTATATCTTTCAATACAACTTGGTGGGCTACTCCGAAAATAATAAGAAATTATATTTTTTCCCCTTATTTTTCTTATATATGCATACACTCCAAGGCTTCAGCCCACAACTGAGTCACAGTTTAAATAAATTGAGGAACACTTTAATCCAGCTTTCCTGGAATTTCATGCTACTCCACACCCTGTCTTACATTTATATGAAATACTTTTTATTAAGGCTTCGGGAGTAGGTTCCATTGTTGTTGTCACTGGAAGGAGATCAGTTTTGTCTCTGCTCCATCACCATTTGAGTGGATCGTTCTTAATACCACACCCCCACTGGACTTGATGGAATGCTAGCGTGCAGCAGCAGCTGCTGTGGGTGGCAATGGCGCAATATCAAATTTACTTTTAGTTAGACATGTGGTGAAACAGTGGTATTGATATTCATCGATAGATATCTTTAAGTCCTTATTGTATCCGTATAATGCGAGAAGAAAACGTTCTCCAACATCAGCAATCACGTCCGGGTCAGCGTTTTCCTTCTTGAAATCAATCTTGAATCGATAGTTTCAAAGAACTTTCCTTAACTTTTAATCGACCTAAAATCGATTAATCAAATATCTCGATCTGACTCACAAATTGATTCTTTTTCTGGTGATATCAAAATGATTGATTTGAGAGGAGACAAAATATAAAAACAAAATACTCAATTTGGCTGTAATAATTTAAATATATTTTTGGAAATTAGCAACATTTCAAACGCAAAGTTGGGAATATTGGGCCATATTATATAATATTATCATATATTTGAACTAGCCACAGCTATGTGTACCAATGCTTGTTCTAGGCTACAGGTAATGATATAGATATTATTTTCATTATAGTAATGGACAACAAATTGACAGTTGATTAAACTAAACATAATATGAAAATATCTACATATTGTTATGCGCTCAATTCTTGTTTTATTTTATCAACAAAATAGGTCCTATATTCCTATTTATATTTGAAATATGGTTATAGTAGTGTTGGGTACGATTATAATGGATCATCGATTACGCTAATATTTTATCGTGACTAATATATTATTACTACCGATTCAGAGCCTCTGGATGTATCGAGTGAATCGATTATTTTTTTCGTGATTATTAAATAATTAAATAGATCAATCAAATTAAAAATACAACATTTAAAAAATGTATTTTTAATAACTAATTATATGAATAATGATAAATTGCATGGATAAAAATGTAGATGAATTCATAACAAATCAAATTCTCGCAAAATAAGATGGTTTTTTTTTTCTTTCTAGTATCACGTCTTACGACACGTTCAGACTGTACGCATTTTTGGCTACTGACATTTTTTGATTTATTTCTCATTTTTTAAGAAGAATTTCAACTGTAACCACTCTTTCATAAATTGAGACGTTTCTTTAAAATTAACATATTAATGTTGAAAGACACGAACGATATAACTAGTCTAGCTACATTTGTTTTGAAGAGTTTGTACACAGTAGGACGTAACTGCTGACTATTCAAAATAGTGTGTCAGCATTGTTGTTGGCAATCAGTCCAATTCATGGTTTTATATTTATGGTTATGTTTTAGAGTTTTTGGGGCTAACAAAAATTACATCTGTACTAAGGGGTCCCTCTGCCTGTTTGTGAGGTTGCGTGGGATGGAACACCTGGTCATCGGGTACTTGTGCTGGAGGGCAACCGTCGTGCCCAATGTACCGGGGTTCGTATCCATGTAGAACCACCGAGTGTTTCAGTCACGCCATCGGCTAAGCATATCTCACCTAACCAGTTTTGTCGCCAGCTACTAAGTAAAGGGTGACCTGGCGGTCTAGGGGTAAGGTGTCAGACTTCTGTGCTGGCGGCCGGGGTTCAATCCTCGGTCCCGGCACATATTTATATGATTATTAAACCCTTCCTTCATCTCTGACAAGACATCTTGTGAATGTGGGGAATGCCAGGCCTCCACCGTGGTTCGGATTCCACGTTAAACTGTAGGTCCTCCATTTCATCTCGCAATCACCCTATAATTACACATTAGCGTAAGTGCATATAGCCCGAACGGGTAGTAAGACGCGGTGCTAATAATAATACTAATAATAATACTAAGTAAAGTATTTTTATCTCTTTTTGTAACCTTCTATAACATTACCTTTTGTAGTAGCTAGTAGTAATATAGTAAACCCTAAAAACCAAAGCCTTCTATAAATTACGAACCCACACCTATATTTTATCACTTCCCCCACCCTCGGTCGCAACCCATCCTGACAATTAAGGGCCACAGAAACGGGGAGGCGACACACTGAAATAAATTATTATCTATTTTTTTAACCATCATATCACTTATTTTAAAAACAATTCCTTTAAATGTTGGAGGCATTTATATTTTAAAATCATACTGTGACTTATTTTTCTTAGTCATATTAATGTTTTAAATATTATTACTAATAATTCTTTTTTAAACTTAAGCATAGACTAATTACCTTAAAATATGAAGAAGCTGCATTAAGACAATTTCAAATATGGCACAATTCTTATGGTTTATGCTATTGCCTATTATGAATGTATTTGTACTATTCAATAGATATTTCCCGTTGTATCACGAATATTTGTTTCATCTATGGAGATAATTGATTCATCATTATCTAGGTGCACTTCTCTACTTTGTATCAGCTGGTTTTTTTTAAATAATTTATTTAGTGACTGAGTCCTCACTTGGTGGAAAGTTCACTCCTTTTATATCCTCCTTTAAAATATAGCCATTATATAATGGTAGGTTATAGTGTGATTAAAATAGCTTCTTATTTAGAAAGCAGGCCCTACCCATACGTGCTAAAATCTTACACAGTATAACTTACAACATATTCTGTATGCTTATTTTATTAACAAAATAGCCTTAACCTCCTTGAAAATAATCCTTTAAAACTTACTATAAACGTAAGAATTTAAAATAATATCCACAAAAAAGCACTACTTTTGATATGGATTAATCGAGGTAGATTTACAAACAATATTCTGCTAGCATAATTGATAACATTTGGAATATTATTACTACTACTATATTGCCATAAACTAGAAACAAAATTTACAGCTTAAGAACATATGATTTGACACATGAATATACGAATGTAGCAATAATCAAAAGCCTATTGAAATTTGCATTGTATGATAAACATATTTACTTAGATACAATAACGCTACATTCACAGAAGTTATTTTAATTTTATAGACAATATTAAAATAATAATCGACTATTTGTTAGTAAATTATTTTACCACCGATTCATCGAGTAATCGATTCCAGGGAGGAATTGTGAAATCACAAGCTGATATTTTGTCACAGCTCACCTGACGTCACATTTACAGATTGCTCCAGACAGACTAAAGGAGATGACACTTTTATTGTCACTGGTTATAATTTGGAACGTTTAACCTATTAACTGTATGAGCATTGCCTCCGATGTTTTCTATCGCTCAGGGCTGTGTAGTTAACATGCTGTACGGTTGATGGCAGTACAAAAGAGCTACACCTAAGAAGGGTTTATTAAAGCTTGGCATTGCTCCTTGTTTGTTTCTGACTTTCTGTCACAGCTCACGATGCTGGGAACAGGTTCAGAGTAACCTCTATCCTCTATACTCAGAAGATATCTCGGAGCAGTCATACAGTGGAAATGACGTGGCCTCTATGTGATCTCGTCACAGTGTTGAGACCAGCCTCAGCGAAATATAAATTATCTATTATACTTTAAAGCTGGTTTGGTGGAGCTACAAATTAAGGGGGGAACTTAACTAATACCCTGCTAGACTTGTCTGGCCCCCGACCCCTGGACGTGATCATCCGCGGGCTGGCAGTGACCTTCTTCTCACGAGCGCAGGCCAGTCCTAACGCGATCGTACGGGGCATCGGCGATTACGACCCCCCCGCACTTGTCCACAGACGCATCAGAGACGGTGTGGTGCCCCCCCCTCCCCCACGCCGGATACGGATGACCCGGGAGGTAGTCTGTGGCGTTGAGGAGCGAGAGCTCCTGGCCACGGCCTGAGGCCGGCTTCATCAGGACGCGGCTCCGGTGCTCCGAGAGACCCCCCCTCCCCCGGCTGGCGCTCAGCCCGGCAAGAGTGCGTGTGTATGTGTGTGTGTGTGTGTGTGTGTGTGCACGTTCTACACCTTCACTTCGTGTTATATGTATATATGTTCGCCGCCAACCCCGCCGATTGTCATCGTGGGTTGGCCATTTTTCAGTAAAACAGTCTAATCCAACAGAAGACATTATCCATCAGAAACATTTCAATTATATATGTTTTTCACATCTTTATGTTTTCCCACGTTTCTTGTTCTTTTCCACTGTTTTCCGTCTGTCCCTCTCCTTTGTACGTTGTACGTGTTGTCATGGTCCTGGCGACCCGCTATGAGCGATGGGGTGGGTTTTTTGAAAAATTTTCCCACCCCTAACCTATAGAACGCAATAATCAGCCCGCAAGGGCGCCAATACCATTCTTGTTGTGTTTGTACGTATCCCTATGTCGTGTTCGTTTTCGAGAGCCCTTCGGGGCTGGTGTTAATGTTTGTCTCTCTATGTTTCTCATGTTTTTATTCATGTTTTATATATATGTTTAAAAGAAATAATAATAAAAACCTATCAAACAAACAAACAAAATTTCAGCAAATTAAGCAGAATATAAGTTTTTTTAAATTGTCTATAGGATACAATAGCAAGAGTACTAACGACCTTTTCCAAAGGGAATAAAGGGTAACTTAAAATAAATGCACCCGCTTTGACTTGAAGAACGGATGGGAAAACCAAAGTGATAAACATAAGTAAAACAAACCCTAATGCACCCGGATGAGATTTGAACCTTAAACTCCTTGTGACTGGCAACAGAGTTGATCGTGAGCCACTGGTTCAGACACTTAAGGTTTCGAGGCTTCAAATGTAGATTTTTTAAATTTAATAATTTTGAATGAAAAACAGTTTTTAATTTAGTCCATAAGCGGTTCAAGGTTGGTAAAAAATTTAATTTTAAATAGTGAATTAATACTTGCACTTTTAATTTTGTAAGAGCGTATAACCCGGACGGGTAGTAAGACGCGGTGCTAAATAAAAATAATAATTTGTAAGTGTATATTTTTATTTAATCTTATTTTGTAGTAAGTCCCAAGTAGACAATGGGGGAGAAAAATGATGGGTGCTTCAATGCAATACATATTATAGCTATGCGAAAAATTGGGAACAGTTTCGTAATTTGCTTATAACCCGAACGGGTAGTAAGACGCGGTGCTATTAATAATAGTTTCGTAATTAGACCTGAGGACAATTTTCTTAGCATACTGTACTGAACAGTTCTGTTTGTATATTGCAATGGAATATTTAGCCGAAATGTTAACTGAACGTCTCAGTTAAAGCCCATGCAATATTTAAACTCAAGGGGAATAGTGGTTTTTGCATGAAGGAATAAAAATACAATTTTTGTAGCCACCATCTTGATATAGTCTTCGAAGTAAAACACTCTCTCCTAAGATCCAACGAGCTGTACGGACGTACAGTAGCCCCATGGCTTCTTTGGTGCTGACTGACAGCTCACAGCTGACAGCTAATAGCTTTTAAATCTTACCAGACCAAATTATGTATCCCTACGTCGAACCATATTCTCTGCAAAAACATGTGTTTAACTGTTGTCACTTCTGACGGTCAAAATTTAGGTATTATACCTAAATGTTGACTGTCAGAAGTCAGCTGTTCGCTGTCAGTCAGCACCAAAGAAGCCATGGGGCTACTGTAGTAGCTTAGATACCATGCGTAGACATAAGTCCAAGAAATCGTGTGCGACAGAGAACAGTCGTATATAACTGACATGTTTGTAAATACGTAGGTTACTGATGTGATGATCTCTTCATGCTTAAGTCTTAAGTCACCATAGCTCATAGCACCAACACATTTAATGTAGCCATGTCTGTAAACTAATAGCACTGTTGATTAAATAGCATAAACTCGCATTTCTGTATTTTTCGTGTTGCCCACCCCCTACCCGTAGCCAACCTGACAAAAATACGACGACAGTGGGGAAAGGGATGGCGACAATATTATCATTAAATACAACATTGGTTTGTATAAAACAGTAATTATAGGATCTGTGTGTGGTCAATTTTTGGTTTATTTGTGATTTTATTTTCTGTGTAAGCATGATTCTATTAGCGATTATGAATTTATTTAATAGATTACTTTAATTTACTTTAAACTAACAAATATCTCTAAAAATGATGAAATTAATATGCTTTAAATCTCATACGTTGCTTGTGTCTTGTATAATAATTGATATATAGTCACGCTTATCTTATATTTTCCAGTCAAAGTTTATTAATGTTTTCGTTTTATATTTCTTAAAATAAAATTTGTATTGGTTGGATGACTAAATTAAGGCTTTTGGGGGCTTAATTTTAAATTAATATAGAGTATAGAAAATATTAAATATAGTATATTATATTATTTGAGTGAAAAAGATTAGTGTTAAATCAATACAGTTGATAACAATTAATTCATGCAAATTAGTTTTAGCTCCTTGTAGGCGATACATATATTTTTCATTACAGGTAATTTCTGTGTACTAATCTAAGATTATTTCTGTTAATATTAAATTGTACAAACGGTTGAACATACTTCAAACTGAGCACTTCTTATTATATAGTTGTGAGAATAATTTATTGTGTTTTAGTCCACACAATATTTAGTTCCGAGTAATAAATTATTTATTATTATATTCATATTGAGTTATATTTTATGAATAAGAAGGTTAGCGTTTTAATTTTCCTCAGAACAATGGTCCCATGCCCAAATATTTCATGACTTTTTTCAAAAACCTGTTAGTTGACGAAAATCTTTAAAAAAAATAACCTGCTCCGAATTCGATTACACCAAAATCAAATATTTACTAAAATATACAGCATATTAATAGAGATAAGGGATCTTTATTGGTAGTAATGACATTGCATTTACCAGAACTTAGTGCACTTATAAATAAATAGGCATGAAAAAACAATGATCTATTAAAAACCTGTCACCTATTTGACGGCACCGTTCAGAAAGTAAGCCCGGTTCCAACCTGCATTACGACTAATCATGGGAGTGTGTTCAATTATTTATCTATCCCTACAAGACAACTTTTTCTCAATTAAATCATGTTTTTCTTTTCTAATTTAAAAAATATTCCCAAGTTTATTACGCTGGCTTATTTCCTCCTGCTTTCTGGGCAGAAAGCAATGGTACTAAAAGGAATTTGGCGGAGCTTCCAAGAAACAAAAACAACGCATAAAATGGACGGAAATACTCTTGTTTTTCATTTTACATATAAAACTTTTCATAAGCATAAAAAAACTAGAACTAGCGAAGGAAATAAAAGCACATTTATTTGTAATGCTCAGAACGTATTTCTGTGTTTTAAAATCCGGAAACATGAGGTTCTATGGAAAAAAAAAGCAATTTGCCCTTCATGGATATGCAAATAAGGCTCGATCAAAGCCAAAAAATATTGTTGGACGATGCCAGGAATCTAGTTCTTAGTCCACTATCGATACATATGATGTACCATAAATAGTGCTTTAGTTAAAAAAATATTACAGATTGCTCCCTCTTACAAAATTCGGAGAAAGACACAGACCAATGGGAACAGGGGCTAAGGAACTAGTCTCGTCTTATCTGGTTTGACGACGATGTGTTGGTGGGAAATCAAATTACGTCAAGGAGTAAGGTATTGTTGAATTAAACAATTTCCCAAACTCCATTTACGCAAATGCGAGTGCACTTTCCTCATAATTCAATTTCCCTCATTTCTAACGCTTTAGTGTGAATTTACGAATAATTCAGAAAGGTAGTGAGACGAACAGCATACCAAAATAAATATGAGGATAATAAATGTAATATAAAATGTGTTGTTTCCTGTTTGAATGATCCAGTAATGCATATTTAATTATTTAAAAGTTTTATTGTAATGGGTATTTGGAATAAATTATACGTTTCCAGCCGATGTGAAGTGATACGTGGTAGTGTGAAACTATACATTGATTTTACTAGAAATGGATATTCGGAGCACTTAAAAAAATATACAAACATCAATTTTGCTGTCAAAAATGTTAGCATTATCTTATATTATTTGTGTTATTTTATAAGATGTATAAAAAATAAATGACATCTACAGATCACATGACTTGACGTACGTGATGGTAGATATTGTAGCTTTTGTAGCTGTCAGATAAGGGTCTTGCAATTAAACTTGTTCTATAACTTTAGCAAGATACATCCTCTCTCGCTGACGTACCATGAGATGATGGTACCAGTTCATGCCTACTCTACCAGTTATTTATTTTATTATTTTTATTATCGTTATTAATTTTCCATCGCGTCTTACTACCTGTCCGGGTTATTGGCATTTTAACAAGCAAACGGGCTAAGGGTTAAAAAAATTTGAAGTTAGAGGATATTTACTCACATTTACTTGGAGGAAGAGGGGTCAACTATAAACAACCTATGCTTAGTGCACCCAGTCGGCATTTTAGCCTTGATCTCCCCATGATGAGCCTGGCTCTTAGTCTGCTTGCCCACGGCTGCTTATACAACGAGTCTTTAATTCCCACATTATGATTCAACTGATTATATTATAACCGAATGGGTGGGCACGCAAGCTAAGGTGTCAGGCTCATCTGATACAGTTTGTCAGTAATGGAGAGGTCGGGGTTAGAATCTCGACCGTGTGTAAGAACTCTTACTAAATGTTCACCCACTCTCTTTCCACGTTAACATGAATAAACGTCTTGTAAATTCTATCTTCATCATCTCTACCCTATTAGTAAAATATGATCCATTTCGGTGGTTGAAAGGCGTTAAGCATCATTCTCTAAATAGACTGGATAGCGGATGAAGGCAGATATGGGTTCGATACTTGGTTCGCTGTACTCCAGGGGGTTTCTCCTAAATAGTTTTCCATTCTCCTACCACGAAATTGCGGGTGTACTTCCTCTAAATTAAACCTTACTCACCGTATCACAATAGAGTTATTAATAACATTTATTCATTACTAATTTTATTTAGATTTGGGGTTAATTGCTTAATCAATGGTTTAGTTTAGTTTACTGAATGAGTTAGTTAATTTTCATTTTTGTTTGATTGTAATAGTTTTAGCAATTAATTGAACATAAATTATTTGTAAAAGATTTATTTTGATTATCTATTCTTTAGTATTGCTATATTATGACGGTTATATACACGGTGATGATATTATTAATTATTTTATTTTATTAGCTTTATTGGTTATCCTTTATTTAATTATTTTTTAAGATTTAATTTAGGATTATTATTTATTTTATTTTGTTTAGGAATAGGTGTTTCTATTAGTATAGTAGCGGGATGATCTTCTAATTATAATTATTCTTTATCGTGAATTTTAGGCCTACGTTCAGTTGTTCAAAGCCTGGAAGGTGAAGTGTGGTAAGAATTTGAATAATTTTCAACTAAGTATAAAGGACACAACAAATCTTCTCCACTCCACCTTCAATTTTGATCAGCCTTGTTAGTGTATACGACCTAAAGACATGGTGCTAAGAAAAATAAAAGGCGAAAATATGCAAAAAGCTAAGATGGGTTGTAAGGTGCAGTTAAATAATGATAAAAACTGAAAACTAAAAAAGTACAAAAAACATTGTGGACTTAGTATATTTCGGACACAATAACATTTTCAACTGTAGATAATATCCTGTTTTTCAAGAAGGAAGTCAAGTGTAGACATCTATTATTAATGTGTTTATGTAAACAAACACGCATTTATCGTTAATCATTCGTACAGTTGGGTATGAATACTTAAAATTCTATACAATCTACTAACATAAAATGTAAGTAAATCTATTTAGTTGGCCAAACATTTGCCTTGTAAAATACGTCCTAGCTTTAGCTTGAATTTGATTTATTGCCGCTTCTAAATGAAGTTCTTTAGCAAAGAAGACTTGTCTTATATGTTTATTATTATTATAATTATTTTTAATGTTTTAAAAAATAAAATTTATTATTTTGTTCAACATAATGGCGTTGTTGTTTCCTCTATTGTCTACAGAAATAACACAATCGATTGGTTAAGATATTAAAACTATAAATAATACAAACAGCATATTCCCTACGATCCGGTAGATATTTAGTTTTATTATGGACCACATCGAGTTACAACTCAATCGTCCATTTCACAGCAACAATTAATTCAAGGTGACCTGGCGGTCTAGGGGTAAGGTGTCAGACTTCTATGCTGGCGGCCGGGGTTCAATCCTCGGTCCCGGCAAAGATTTATCTGATTACCAAACCCTTCCTTCACCTCTGACATCTTGTGAATGTGGGGAATGCCAGGCCTCCACCGTGGTTCGGATCCCACGTTAAACTGTAGGTCCCTCATTTCTTCTCACAATCACTCTACCATTACACATTAGCGTAAGTGTGTACAACCCGAACGGGTAGTAAGATGCGGTGCTAATAATAATAATAATAAATTCAAGTTGGAAAAATAGTTCAAACAAGACGCCGCATAATGAAACGGTAACCTGTATTCAATTTTTTTTAAAGAGTGGAATTAAGACCAAGAAAGACCTTAACTTATTTAAAATAATACAACATAAAAAATATATTATTTTAAAATGAAAAGGCTAAACAAATTGATTTCAATTTCACTGTTTTCAAATTATAAATGCAAAATACTGCATGCAGATATGTTTTCTGGTTCCAACGTAGTCGTATTTCTAGTTTTCCTCTTAATCAGCTGTGAGATGAGCTATAAAGGTCAATTTAGTTGAAAGCCATGATTTATATTTAAATATAGGTAATGTGTGGCATGGAGCTAAACCTAAACATCTTAAAAGAAGCAACAAAAATATAATTTGGAAGGAATTATATGTTTAAATGAATATATTTACTAGACCTAGACTACGCTTCCCTCACCACCGCATCTACACAAAACTATTACTTCTAGACCACGCTTGACTAGCCACTGTATCTACTCAGAGTTATTTCTTCTAGACCACGCTTGACTAGCCATTGTATCTACGCAGAGTTATTTCTTATAGACCACGCTTGACTAGCCACTGTATTTACGCAGAGTTATTACTTCTAGACCACGCTTGACTAGCCACTGTATTTACGCAGAGTTATTACTTCTAGACCACGCTTGACTAGCCACTGTATTTACACAGAACTATTTCTTCTAGACCACGCTTGACTAGCCATTGTATCTACGCAGAGTTATTACTTCTAGACCACACTTGACTAGCCACTGTATTTACGCAGCGTTATTTCTTCTAGACCACGCTTGACTAGCCACTGTATCTACGCAGAGTTATTTCTTCTAGACCACGCTTGACTAGCCACTGTATCTACGCAGAGCTATTTCTTCTAGACCACGCTTGACTAGCCACTGCACTTACGCAGAGTTATTACTTCTAGACCACGCTTGACTAGCCACTGTATTTACACAGAACTATTACTTCTAGACCACGCTTGACTAGCCACTGTATCTACGCAGAGTTATTACTTCTAGACCACGCTTGACTAGCCACTGTATCTACTCAGAGTTATTTCTTCTAGACCACGCTTGACTAGCCACTGCATCTACTCATAGTTATTACTCGTACTTCTAGACTGCGTGTGGTAAGAGCTTGCTTCTGCCCAGCGTTATCACGCCAGGAATACGCTTGCCTAGACACTGCCCTTGCTATAAACTCTACTGTTAGTTCGGTGACGTCATCTTATCCTCCTACACAAGTACAGACTTATTACCTCTAGACGGTAAATGCACATCAAAATATAAACCTGTGATAGACACGTTCGATATAATATCTCTGTATCCATGTCATAATTGGAATGCAGCGTGTCACAGCTTGCAGTAGCTTGTATACGCCGGATAGTAATAATAATAATAAGTATGTGTTCATACGTCTACGAAAAAATAATAATAATGCGTGCATGAATATTTAAACATACATATAAAACATAGATTCATGACAATGAAATGAGAGCTAATTAGTTGAAATATAAAGGTGAACTAGTTTACAAAGCCCAAGGTACCAACGCGTATTTACTAAAGCTTTCGTTGTTTAACACAATATAATTGTATGTATAAATATATATATATATATATATATATAATTATGTTTTCCAATATACGCTCTATATGTTAAAAATCCCCGTAGGTCATGTTGATTCATTAGGCAAGCTTGTCTTTGTAGTACAGCATTAAAATATTTGCCAATGTGAATTTAAAAAAATATCCTATTGTAATAATTTTACACTAGTATTTGCCAGTATTTCAAAACGTCCAATAGTCAATTTTTATAACAATGAAATAGTTATAAGTATCCGTTGTACTATTTTTATATTGTTGAACTTCCAACATAATACTTTGACTCATACTGCACTCTATTCCTTTTGGGAAAAATCCACACAGCATTTAGCCAAGATTCTAACCCTGACCTCTTCACCAACGGCAAATCAAACTAGTCGATCTAGTTGTTTGGCTCACGTCCCCACCGATGAAGGTGTTATAGGGTAAAATTAATTGGCTTATTATTTAGAATAGGTTGAAATTAACTTTAATGAGTATATGGGTGGGTCATATGATAATACTTCAATTAAATTAAATTAGTTGAAAAAATGACACCTTGACACGGGAATTAAATCAGGGATGCTAGGATTAGTCCGTAAATGTTCTACCACTGAGTTGTACAGGAGTGGTCAAGTTTAATTTATTGACGTATGACCGAAGTAGAACGCCTCTGGGTTCCTGGCTACAGGTCCAGATACCCCGGGCCCAAGCCCCGCAGCTTCCATAATTTATCTGTGTAGGAGAGGGTCTGATATGGGGGTCAAAATCAGACTCGCGAGGACAAATAATGAGCTACTTGAATAAATAAGTAGCAGCTCTGACTTAGAAAACAGAGATTAACGATTTGAGGGCAGGTTGCGCTGATCACATGATACCCTTTACCCGAAAATGTTGGCACTATCATCACTAACGGCAGAGGCCACTCGGTAGGTATAGCTCACTTGCGGAATCACACCATAGAGATTTTTTTTAAGATCACAGTACACAGCTGTATCCATTGCCAAGGTAAATTTCTACCTATTTCAACATAACAAACACTGGACATTTAAATATTACAACATAAACTCCAACACCCTAATCATCGGTGGCTGCGGTTCTGATATCTCCAAGTAGTCATTAATCCACACGTCTATTTTAGACTGCCTTAAGCTATGATGAACGGTTTGTTTCCAAATACATTAAAGAGTATGTATAAAATTACACGTATGAATGTTATATAGTAGTGAACTAATTTAGGAAACATATATGATAAAAATACATTTAAGAATAAGTCTAAAACTATATGTCAAAGATTATGAAGAACTGAACTAATTTAAGAAACATGATGTGTTTAAAATACATTTAAGAGTAGGTATGAAATTAGGAGTCTGAAGATTATAAAGTAGGGAACTAATGGCCATGTGTATGTTCAAACATCACTATATCCTGAGAATGGGACAATTCCTGGATATATCAGTGACATACATGAGGTGTCTGTCTATACACTAGAGGTAGATTCGAAGTGAGGCAAGTCGAGGTCCATATAGCGTGCCCAGCCAAAAGTTCCGGTTCTGATTCCCGTATCCAGGCGTCATGTTTCAACTATTTTTTGTTTTGTCAGCATGGCTCACTAATTTTATGGTTATACGTGTATGTACTAATTACGCTATTGTGTTAGGGATGAGTAGGGTTGAATTTCTTCCTTCTTCATCCATCATTCTAACTTATGTATTTTCCCTCTTTATTTACCTGGCTATACAACACCTTCTTACTTACTTTCACGACCCATCCTAGCATATCTGTCCAATTTTGCATCCAATCTTTCCTGGCTTCCCGTACCATTCTCTTCAATATTTTATTATTTTACTTAAATCTCGTTCTGAATGCTTTATTTTTCTCCTTCACTGCTTCCTTCACATTGTCCTACCAAGGCATCTTCTTCCATTACCTCTGATCATTTGTCCTCCTACAAACTTCCTCTGCAGTTCTCACCAAACCCTTATTAAACCTTTCCCATTCCACCTCTACACTTTGCAACTCATCCTTGAGAATTAAGCTTCTTGCTGTTCATAGGGACAGTTATCTTTCCTCTTCATTTTTTTAACCTCCACACACTTATTATTGTTTATTGTTTTACTACCTTTCTCCTACATTACCACCCCTTATTGTATGTCACCAACAACCTATGCTCACTATTTAAGGACACACTTGGTATTACCTTGATTACAGTCTGCCTTTTCATTTCTTCATTCATGAGAAAGTAGTCTATCACCAACCTTTATTACCCATCTCATCTATGTCTAGTGATCTTATGGCTTTCTCTTTCCTTCTTATACCAGTTGTCTGCCACGTTCATTTTATCTCTTGCATATGATTCCATCCAACAGACTTCTACCTTCCTCATTTTTAGTTTTTCTTTCCCTAACACCTCCTCAAACCATCTAATATCGTTTCCTACTTTTACCTACCTCCATTACTACCTGCCACACGTTTTCGATACATCATTCTGGATCTTCCTCAAACTTGTCCTTTTATTCTGCTGGGTACCCCACTTTTTGGGCGTACATTTGTATCAACTCCACCTCTTTTTTACTCTGTGTTTGCTATCTTTAGTATCCTGTTGTTCGTATATACCACCTCCACCCGAAACCCTTCTCTCAATATGAAACCCAGTTGGTTTCCCCTCTCTTCACCATTTCCCATCCATAAAAAAATGTAGCCTTTCCTTAATTCCTTAATGCCACTTTCTCTCTCCACTTAGTCTCTCTCAGATACAAGACATCCAGCATGTCCAAAATCTCACTAAAATAAATACATTTTTGACTTAGAATTCCACTCAATATACGAGTATACATACCCGCTTCAGTGCACATATGGTCTAAGGCGTTACTCTCACAATAGACCAGCCCACCGATGATGGGAAATCAGGGTTTTAATTCCTGTCGAGTGTGTTGAGCTTTTTTCTAAATTGTTTTATATTCACCCCTGACGCAAATTCAAGTAGCCTACATTTCTTCTAAACTCAAACTTCTTCGTCCTTAACAGATTAACGTAATTAGTACACTCCGTCGAGATTGAAAGGTAGCAACTTTAAATGTATTATAAAATTATAAAAATCAACGTAAATCTTAATGAACCACACCTTTTCTTAATAAAAGTATTAATTATTAATGCGTTTTACTAATAGTTATATTATAGCCGCTATGGTAACATTAAATAAAGTATGGAATTGAACTATGCTCCCACAAAGTTATAAACAGTCATAATTACTTTGAAGAAACAAATAAATTTACTTTTATAACTAAAATATGTCCAATGAATGATATTTTATCAATATTTATTTTTTGTCCACGCGAAATCAATATAAAATATTTTAAATTAGGATTGGGACCCTTAAACTAAAGAAGTTTTTTTTAAACTCAGCTTCTTACAAATAATAGTAAAAATCTTTTAGAGTTAATCTGTTATTTACGTTACATGTTTGGAATATAATAATTAATCATTAATAAATTTATAATTGACTATAAACGTTAATGAAGATTCTGAAAAAGGGGAGACTTGCTTTATGTTACCATGTAAAACCAGTCAATGTGGGTAACAGAGCCCAAATAACGTTTGATATGGTTAAGCTTTTAAAAGCTAAAAAAAATACCAGCCCGTATGTTAATGAGATGCAAACATAATTAATTAACTTAGTATGTAAATATTAATTATTGATTCTATCATTTTCAGAACAATAAAGTAAAATTAATTTATTAAATCAAACCATTCGGGCATCGCTAAAATACATAACCCCTCCCCCATCACTCCTTCCCAACAGTCAAGAAATAATTTAATGACTTAAGGCCTTCTCTAACTTAGGCCTAGGGCATAGCTAGGCAAAATATTCTGCTAGTCATGTGTGGAGGAATATCACACCTCGCGGGCTCAGTGAATTATAAGTTGCTACCTTTCAATCTCGACGGAGTGTACATATGCGTATACTCAAATAGGTAATAAGACGTGGTACTAAATTAATAAGCAAAAATAATATAAATCTATGAGTCAAACCTAATACATTCAAAGGTGAACGGCCACCCTGTACTTTTGCGACATGTTATAGTGTGTCAAAAATAAAATCTAGATATTTCGTCCTTCTTGTGTTTACCTTCCGCTAAATAATTAACTCTCCAAATGAATCTATTAAGTAATTAATGTA
Organism: Timema californicum; assembly: GCA_902141385.1. Classification (NCBI taxonomy): domain Eukaryota; kingdom Metazoa; phylum Arthropoda; class Insecta; order Phasmatodea; family Timematidae; genus Timema; species Timema californicum. Next base: position 100,417 of record CABFOW010001190.1, on the reverse strand, counting down.
TCTCTTTCTGTCCAACGTGTTTGGTTTTAATTCATTACGAAACGACGTGTTACGCCTCAAGGCCCACTCACATCAGCAAATTTGTCATAGTGTAGCTACAAGTAGAAAATATTTAAAAACCTCACGGCGTTTCCACGCACAGAGAGAAAAAAAAAGATCAACTGGGTAAAGAGAACCAGGAGTTCCTAGCTAAGGGGTAGGTAGAGCTGGCAGAGGCTCGTGACCCACTCTTTATTTACCTGTCCATGATTAGGTTTTTATAATAGTACTTCAACTAGGTCTCAATCTAAGGGGATAAGGAATAAGAGAGTAATTTAAATATTAAAAAATATACTACGTTTAACATCCTGGTTGTTAATAGATTTATTTAGTGGATGAGAAAGGTATTTCATATAATATGACATGTACCCTCATTACTAGAGAGAGAGGATGAAAAAGTCATCGTGAAAAATCACCTCCAGTCCATCTGTCAGAGTGAGATTGGAGCCCCATCTTTCCTGTAATTGAAAATTCTCTCTATTTATACCTTATACTACTATACTGGTACAGGCCTAGGAGGAAATAAATCAACATTAGCGAAAACAGTCAAGAAAATTGACCCATTCGGGGCTCGAATCTTCGACCTATATGCCACAGGAAATACATTCTATTATGAGAATGATGGTTTTAGACCATGGGATCAATAGTACGGATAATAGATAAAATTAACTCTCATTGGCACGGATAGAGGTTAAATATAGTTCTAATACAATCAAAACAAATGCGTGCCATCGCTATATTTGAATTAATATAAATCTAAACATATCTTAGAGCACTTATTCACAGCCACTGTTTTGAGTGGTCCGTGAGTTCACAAAGATCACAACTTTCTAAAACTATTCTTCCCACAAAATCATATTTATGACATCTGGACAGCTGACTACTCAGAACTGTCTGGTAAGGCCTTGAAGCATTGATACATTTTCTCGCAACATATGTCTATGAAGGTGAATTTTTTGCTCTTGTCACATTGTAATCAAAGTACCAAAACGAGCTAAAAGAGTAACACAGAAGATTAAAATGCCATCGCTTCCATTGCATGTATTAATTTTTACAGCAAATAAATGGCACCAGCCATCTCGTATATTAGGCCATATATATGCAAATATACACACATAAACGAGTTATAGCTCGCCAATACTATACTGTCCTTGAAATGAGTCAGTTTTGTTTACACAGTGAAGTGAAATCACATTTAACTGCACCAATATCGCAACTCTTATAATGTGTGTGCCACAATTTTTTTTTTAGATGTTTAGAGGGAATATTTGCATTCGGAAAGGTTAAGAAACATCGTCTTAAATTTCAATTAAAGACCTATTAAATTATTTCATAATATTTTTCATCCTTTTTTTTTTTAAATGGCAAAACAATGACATAGGTCAGAAGAAGACCGATGCTACTTTTCATGATCGATGGCAGTTCTTTTTATTAAAACCCCTTCATAGCTTCCACGTTCATCGGAACTGAAAGGTTTGGAGTAAGGGAAGGGTTAGAACGTGGCCTTGTATGCCATTGGGATGGGAGAAGGGAACGGAGGGGAGATGGGAGGAAGAAGCTGATGGATTAGTTGCTCGTTGCGAAAGTTAATTTTCAAGACAGCAAGCACGCTGCTTCGTTTACCATTAATAATTAAAGTATTGTAATTAAAAGGTAGGCCTACCGTTCTGAATTTCCGTCGACATAAATATTGTTGAGTGAAAGGGTGAAAGTCTTTCAAGTACATACTTCATTAAAGTATCTGGGAGCTTTCGTAAAATGAAAGTAAACTAATAAAATCAATAATCAAATACCCGAAGCTATTATTTATGCTTTTTAGTGAGGAGTTCTCCATCTAGATATCATATCCTAATAACTGAAAAATAATAATTGGACACGGGAATCGAACCCGGAACCTTTAGCATAGTACGCCTATGCTCTTACCACTGAGCTATTCAGGAATCATCCCGTAGTCAGGATTATTATTCACTCATATTTTAAGGCAGAGTCTGTGATGTACGCGTGGAAATCATCGGCTACAAATATGTGATTTTTATTAAGATCATGAGCTATCAGATAACGCAGCCACCTTTGACTTGGTAGTTGCCTTATTGCCGCCACTTGTACATTTATTATAATTGTAGGGGATTTCATATTTACAAATCAAATATCCGAAGCCACTATTTATGATTTTAGTGAGGAATAATAAAGTAAAGCTAAACTTAAATTATCATTTATTTAAATTAAAGCTTACGCTACCATTTTATTTCAAGGAACTAAACCAAATTTACCTAAACCAAGTCATCTCCGAGATTCACAATTTTGTACTTGTGTAATATAAAATTACATTAGATTATTATAATAAATAATTATATTGCTAAGACCCTTTATTTAAAGTCGTTTTATTTTTTCCCAACACGTCCAGGCTATCCACACTTACATTACACAATGGGGTAAGGTTTAAGAAGGTAGAAGGGATAAGAAATGTACCCACAATTGCGCGAAAGACGATTTGGAAACTGTTGACTCTTTAGGGGAAAACCCCACCCTCAGTATACCTGGTTTAGATTAAAACGAATACCTACCTACCTCTACCAAACTAGACTAGATAGGTGTGCTAGTTGTGTAACGGGCTAATCTGGCTTAGCCCCGTTCAAATATAAAACACGAACATTTTTGTGTTACAAACGAGTCGTCAAGAGTTAACAAATGAAATAATAGTGTTGAATGCTACGCCCGTAACATTTGTGTGTTTGTTTACATACCCACTTCACCAACTCTTCCATCGAGTCTGATGCCCCGCTGAAAACAACAACATCGAGGGAACTGGCTGGGCGTGACCTCAGGCAAGAGCTCCGCGCCGGACAACGAACTTCAATCAACTGAAAGCGCCGGGAACAATGTTCGCCGACGCGAGTCGATGTTCCAGAATAAAAAAGATCTTTTCCCCACCACTTCACCCCATCACGTGGGGTTCTCATGGTATATATCCGCTGGGCCGCTAGGAAG